>JAMDHS010000024.1:0-255605 GCA_029717555.1 Peribolospora baueri
GCAAGACCATCACTCTCGAGGTCGAGTCCTCTGATACGATCGACAACGTCAAGGCCAAGATCCAGGACAAGGAGGGCATTCCTCCGGACCAGCAGCGCCTCATCTTCGCTGGCAAGCAGCTCGAGGATGGACGCACGCTGTCCGACTACAACATCCAGAAGGAGTCCACCCTTCACCTTGTTCTTCGTCTTCGCGGCGGTTTTTAGACGGCCTGCCTCGCCTTGCCGTGTTCCCTAGTTGGCTTTCCGTTCCATAACCCTCACCTGTAGGCTTTACCATCGAATGCAGATGACGTGACACTGCTTCCGGATGTAGAGCAGTATTCACGATATTGAATGTCAGTTGACTACGTACTGAAGCGGGAGGATAGCTTAGGTCATATTTTGCCTTGAGTGGCAAGGTGTGGCAAGGTGGTGCAGGTAATCCTTTTTCTAATCCCGAAATGGGCATATGGAAAGATGACTTGACGTTCCTTTGCTGGACCGTAAAAGAGATAGTGTGGCCCATGTCTGATGGAAATCCGCCTTACTTGCCGAAGACAGTAAACAAAGTCCATACACCGGACCAGACCCTACTTCGTGTTGCACACTCCACGCTCCTCGCCAGCCGCCATCATTACCTTTGCAATGTACTGTACGCTCATCATCTCGCACAGGGCACACACATCTGCTTTCTCGGAACATAGTCAGACATACAAGGTCTAGGTACTAATCCATTGTAGTAGAGTTATGTAGGTTAAGATACATTAGAGAGAATGTACGATCGAATATAAAACAGGGATGGGTCTCATCAAGCCAAGACGACAACGAAGCGGTGGAAAATCCATTTCGAACCTCTTCTACATGTGATTGAACGTGTGCACAGAAACAAATTCAGACCACCTCGTACCCCATCTCCTCGTCCTCCTCCGGCGCGTCCTCTACGGTCGGCCTAGGCGGGCTGCGTGTGCTCGTGGCCGAGAGCGCGGGCGAGGTCGGCGGGTACGCGTGCGAGGCACCGTCCTCGGGCTTGGCAAGCGGAGTTTCGCTCTCGTTTTCGTTCTGGAGCGAGACCGGTTCCTGCGTCTTTGCAGAAAGGGTGCTCTCGTCGTCGGTGGAGAGAGGAGAGCGAGAGGGGGCGTGAACAGTCACCGGAATGCTGTGTTGGGTGTCCGTGGGAGGGGCGCCGGGCTGAACGTCGTCGAGGTCCATCTGAGCCTCCGCTTCCCGCTCTTCCCTCACTGTCGCCAAGTGCTTGCCGGTGTACGTTACCTCGACATCCCCGGTTTCGGTCGACTGCTGCTCCTCGGCTTTGGCCGCGCGAGAGGGGCCCGGCAAAGGTTGACCACCGATAAAGAGCGGAAGGACATCGCTCATGAAAGCGCCCACACCGTCCGTCAAACCCTCCAGAGCATGTATCCACTCCTGCTCCTTCTCCTGCTCGCGTAGCCGCTCCAGGTAAGCACTCCTCTTTCGTTCACGCTCGCGCTCAGCAAGAAGTACGCGACGTCGTTGCTCGAGTTCGTACTCGTACCGGGCCCGACCTTGCACCTGGGCCCGAGAGGCCGCGGGAGCAAGAGCCGTGGCCAACTGGACTTGCTGAGCCCATTCTTGCTGCTGACGGAGCTGGCGGCGTTCACGATCTAGTCGCTCTCGTTGTTCTTGCTCTCTCAGACGGAGCTGCCGGACGTATTCGTATTGCCGGGCCTGCCTCGCTTCGAGAGCTCGCTGGCGCTGAATTTGACGTACGAAGGAAGCGTAGTCCACACCAGAGTGATCATGGATCAGATATGGCTCGTTATGGAAGTAGGCCTCGCAACCGCAAGAGGTGCCTTGCAGACGCGCAGGGGTCCAGGAACGAGGCGAGCGACCGGCGATATAGGTGCTCCGATCCGCCAGCCCGAAAGGAGACGCGTCGAGGACGAGGGGGTGCTGCACGTTGGAAGGGCGGAAGAAGAGCGCCATTGCGAATAGATAAAGGATGTGAGGTGTGGTCGATGAGGAGACAAGCTGAGAACAAGGAAATAGTGAGCGGGTGAGAGGCGGCGAGAAGAACGAATTGGGAGCTGTGGAGATGGGACAATCAGCCTCGCAACCCGATACTTTATACACGCGGACTGCCTTCCATAACGCTTGCGCGGCCTTGTCTCCTTCGTCGCTCACTGCCCCGGACGTTGCACTCTGGCTCCTTCGTCACCATTCGAGCACCGTCCTTGTGGAATGGGAGGCGGTCGTCGTAACGTCTACTTGCCACCACCGGCACCTTCCGGTGTCTTCCACAAGCTTCGCCGTCACGGCCGCTAATACCCGTCAGTGCACGTGATAGCCCGCGCTGCGGCCGATCCACTGACGCGGCCGATCGACGTTTGGTATCAGGGAAAGTCGGGGAATAGAGACGAGGACACCGGGAACGACGACGGCGACGGCGACGATAGATCATCATCGGACCACTCCAGTTGATCTCTCATCATGGTCAGTGCTACGTGCAGAGGATTCTGCTTTTGCAGTTTCCGGATCTTGTGCTGACTCGATCCGATCTGGGTATCCATCAGCTCATCCGCGTCAGATCCAAGGATGGGGCGTTCCGCTTCAACGTCGAGCCCACGGATGACTTTGCACTGTTCGTTCAGAAGGTGTGTGCATTTAAATTGTGCTGCATTATTTCATACTAGCGCTTACATTGCTGCCGACCGACCTTGCTTTTTATTTTCTCGGTGTCCGTCTCAAGACCCTTGAAACGGCGCCCAATGCAGACCCCACGACCCTTGTCTTCTCCAACGAACCCTCGGGAAAGGACGGTATGCCTGCGGAGCAGCTTCGAGGGAGCTCCATAGGCTCACTAGGCCTAACGTGAGCAACCCGTTTTGCCTGTCGACCTGCGCGATCATTTCATGTCCCCTCAAGGCAACTGACACCGTTGGCGCATCCGCCCAACTCTTCAGTCACGGACATCTACTTTACGCGAACTACAAAGAGCTCGGTGCTGTTCCGTCTGGTGATACTGAATTTGCTGCTGCACAGGCGTCATCACCGTCCGGACCATCAGTCCCAGCGGCAGGTGCAACATCTGGCGCTACAGACGGCCAGGCGAGCACTGCGGCAAACAAGCCGTGGGAAGGCGTCAAGGAGGATGCAGTGGACGAGTACTGGGAACGTCAGGGCGGCTTAATTCCGAGGAAGAGGGATCCGAAAATGTGCAGGCACGGTGAGAATGCGATGTGCGATCATTGCATGCCTCTCGAGGTGAGTCTGCGAAAGTGAAAGTTCCTGTGCTTTTCGTGCAGTATCGTTTAACCAATGCTACCCAATCGTAGCCCTACGATGAGCGTTACCAAGCAGAGAACAATATCAAGCACCTCTCCTTCCACGCCTACCTCCGCAAGTTGGACGCCCAGGTTATGAAGAAGGCCGCCTCCACATCCTACATTCCTCCCTTGGAGGAGCCCAACTTTAGCGTCAAGGTCCCATGCCCGTCGGGCAGCCACCCGCCGTGGCCGGCAGGGATCTGCACGAAGTGCCAGCCTTCGGCAGTGACGCTGGTCCGACAACCGTTCCGGATGGTCGATCACGTCGAGTTTTCCGATCCTCGGCTCATCGACGACTTGCTCCAGTTTTGGCGCTCTACCGCCACGCAGCGCTTTGGTTTCATGCTTGGTCACTACGAGCCGTATCCTGACGTGCCCATGGGGATCAAGGCCGTAGTGGAAGCCATCCACGAGCCGCCGCAGGAAGGCGAGCTCGATGGCCTGACCCTTGGGGTTCCCTGGGACGACCAGGGGCGGATAGAGGCCCTAGCTAGCGAGTGCGGCTTGCAGATTGTGGGAATGATCTATACGGACCTGGAAAACGAGACGGAGGACCCGGAGAGAGTAGGACAGGTCCGCTGCAAGCGCCACAAGGACAGCTTCTTTCTCTCCTCCCTCGAGACAATCTTCTCCGCCCATCTCCAGTCTGCCAACCGCAGCCCAAGCAAATTCAGCATGAGTGGGAAATTTGGAAGTAAATTCGTGACATGCGTGCTGAGCGGCACCGAGGAAGGCGGCATCGACGTGACCGCGTACCAGGTCAGCTTGCAGGCGCAAGGGATGGTCGACGCGGTCATGATCGAGGCGAGCGTCGATCCAGGTACGGTAAGGGTGAAGATGAGCGAAGGGAGCAGATACGTGCCGGAAGTGTTCTACAGGTACAAAGTGAGCAAGTGAAAAAGGGTGGCTATAATTGCCGTATGGAATGACTGACGACGAATTTTGGCTATTGGACTCAGAATGAATACGGCATCGATGTCAAGGACAGCGCCAAGCCCACCTTCCCGGTTGAATACCTTCTCGTCAACGTGAGTTGCATGCTTCACGGTCCATGCTCGTATACCCTTGCGTGCTCGCTCCCTCAGGTGCTCACAGTCCATACTCCGTTTTTACCTTCACCCTTCCGCAGGTCACCCACGGTTTCCCCAAATCACCCGACCCTCGCTTCATCACGCCCCGTCCATTCGCGATCGAGAACCGTGCAGGTCTGCACGACCAAGACCTACAAACGGTGCTAAGCCGAGTCAACGATGTCCTCGACGACCGTCCTCTCCTGCCGCGCTACGAGCATGATCTCGCAGGAGCGGACGGGAAGGGCAAGGGGAGGGAGGAGAGTACGGCTGACGTGGAAAGGAGAAGGAAGCTTGTCGAGCTGCTCAGCGATTGGCACTTGCTCGTATTCTTGGACGGTTCCGGCATTCTTGATAAGGTAAATCAAGGCTCTGTTTTTTTTTTTTTCATCTGAACAACATCCCCGCCACCCTGACCATTCTCTGCGTTCCTTCACCCTTTTGACATGTATCGTCTCAACCTTCCTTCCTCCACTCTTTGTTCAGCCCGACATACGCGCCCTGGCCAAAGTTGTCACGACTCACGATGGAACCGACGCCCTGGATGCCTTTCTGTCTACGAGCGGCTGGCAGACTCTTCAGGCCATCGCGCGCGAGAGCGCTCCTTCGTCTGCACGTTCGCCTCACCCTCCTCCCACTCCGGCCCGGGACTATCCCGCGTCTGGATCTGACTCCATGCATGCTACTGCCAGCTTCGACGAAGACGTTGACATCCCGTCTGAGGCGTACGACGATGCTGCCGCTCTCCGAGGATTTGACGACGCTGGTCCACAGCAAGGTGAAGGAGGGGGTGAAGGTGCGGGGACGAGGATCTGTCCTCACTGCACCTTTGAAAACCCCGCCGGGAGCGGCCCAGATTGCGAGGTTTGTGGTCTGCCTCTCAGCGGCTGATAGTAGGCCATTGGACGATCTGGCCCGGTAACCCGTCAGTCATCCCGGCTTACTTGTAGGTCTAGACGCATATGACTTGATGATACATTCCCTGGCTTCCGAACGTGTATGGAGTGAGAGGTGGGCATCGTCGCCACTGGGCATATAGCGAGGAGTCGGTCGTGGTTTTCCCCTCGTCATCAGGAAAAACAAGAACGTGGCCGACGTGGTCCATGCTTGATGAGGTGCGGAGAGTGTGAGTAAGGGCTTCGACGGAGGTTGGAAAGGTGGGGGAGAGGTACGCCACTTCTCGCCACCTCTCTAAGCCATAGTCTGCTCGTTCAATCCCCAAGTCACCACCATAATCATCATCGGCAACATGTATCTGGCAGTCGATGCAGGCGGAACTGCCAGCGCGTTCTGTTCCTTATGATGCGATTTCAGATGCGAAAGAAGGGGAGGAGCGGGGCAGAGGGGAGAGCGGGGGAAAGAACTGTGGCTCGCGCAGCGCGCCGTGCCGTGCCGTGTGATACCGACGACGAAGCGGGTCCGGTAAAGAAGGCAGTAGAGACGGAGATGGTAAAATAGGAAGCGAGAGGGAAGGCGAGAAAGACGTGGCTCTCGCCGTCTTACAGAACGACCCTGACACTCGGCGGCTTAGCTACAACAGCCGTCTCCGATAAATAGGTGGAGAGGGCAGATGATGTTCAGAGCTGGTGGATAGCGTACAAAAGGAAAAGAAAGCAAGATCAGGAAATGTGGGAAACGGGTGCGGCCCGAGGGACAGCAAAAGAACGTAAACAAAGAGGGGAACTCACCATGAACGAGAGCGGGTTCTCCATAGCTTCCTTGAATGCGGAGAGCCACTTGGCACCGACGGCTCCGTCGACGGTACGGTGGTCAGAAGAGAGGGTAGCGTTCATCACCTGGATGGTCTTGAAACCCTTCTCGCTCGTGGCATCCGGGACGAGCTTGGGAACGGTGGAGCCGATGGCAAGAATGCAGGACTGCGGAAGGTTGATGATCGCCGTGAAATGTTGGATGCCGAACATGCCCAGGTTGGAGACGGTGAACGTGCCTCCCTATAAAAGTGAAGGGACAGGAAAAAGACCGAGCAGTAAGGTCGGTGAGCTACCGGCTCGCTACATTTTGGAAATGATGGGCTATCGACAAATCTCGGCCTCCCTAACTCTGCTTCAATCCCCAAACCCACCTGGTACTCAGCCGGCGCGAGTTTGCCGTCCCGAGCCTTAACGGCCAGCGCCTTGCACTCAGCCGAGATGGTGGCGAGACCCTTCGCGCCGGCGTTCTTGACGATCGGCGTGATCAAGCCGTTCGGGGTGGCCACGGCGACGGAGATGTCCGCGTTCTTGTACCTTTATGTAGTATAACAGAGTGGGTGGGGTCAACTCGTCTCGTGCGGTGCAATCGCAAGCTAGATACCCTCATCTAGACAGACTGCCGACTCACCGCCGGATGAAATCGCCATGCCACGCCGAATTGGCGTCAGGCACCTCCCTGAGGGCCTGCGCCACGCCCTTGATGATGAAATCGTTGACGCTCAGCTTGGCCGCCTTGGCGGCCTCCTTGTCCTTCGCCTTCTGGGCGGATGCGTTGTTGAACACCTCACGGAGCTTGAGCACCTTGTCCATGTCAATCTCCACGGTGAGATAGTAGTGCGGAAGGTTGACCTTGCTCTCCGTCAGACGGGAGGCGATGGTTCGGCGCATGTTGGACACGGGAATATCCTCGTACTCGCCGGACACGCCTGCCGGCGCGCCGGGCTGAGGAGCAGCGGCGCCGACCTGAGGAGCGCCAGCGGGGGCGGCCGCCTTGAACTTCTCCACGTCCTCCTTGACGATGCGGCCCGAGGGGCCGGATCCCTTGATCTGGGTCAGCGGGATGCCACGTTCCTGGGCGAGACGACGGGCGATAGGAGTAGCGAAGAGGCGCTCGCGAGGAGCTTCAGGCGCAGAAGGAGGGGCCGATGCGGTGTCAGCCTTGGGCGGAGGCGAAGGCGCGGACTTGGGCTCTTCCTTTTTCGGCTCCTCTTTGGGCTCCTCCTTCTTGGGTTCCGGAGCCGAAGCGGCGGCCTCCTCCGCCAGCTTGGCCGCTCCGGACAGATCATCGCCTTCCTCCCCGGTGACAGCAATGAGAGTGCCAACCTGGATGTTCTTTGAGCCGTCGCCGACCTGTTCAGGGCATATCAAGCAACCAGAGAGCATAAGCATTGGAGTGGAGATCAAACTCCGAATGAAAGAAAGGGACTCACGATGATCTTGGCGAGCACGCCGTCGTCCTGAGCCTCCACGTCCATGGTAGCCTTGTCCGTCTCCTATGAACGCCAATAGAACATCAAGCAAGACGTTTGAGGTGATCGGTCCTTCATTCCCCTCTATTATCGCCCAGAACCGAGTAGAGTCTCTTTCCTTCCCAGACCCGCTCCTCTTCATCCTCTCACAAGGTCGGATCGCGAGCGACTGAGCACGGAAAAGACTCACGATCTCAAGCAAGACGTCACCGGCAGAGAAGGACTGTCCCTCCTTGACCTTCCACTGGGCAATACCGCCCTCGGTCATGGTGGGGGACATCGCAGGCATGGAGAACTTGGAGAGCTCCCGGTCGATGGCCGAGGCGTGGAAGGCTGTCGTTAGAAATAGAATGAAGAGAAGGAGGCAAAGGAGACGGGAATGGGAGATGTGAGCTGAATGAATGAAGGAGAGTAACGACTTGGAGACACGCCTCCGCTGCGCCCCAGGCAATGGCCCATATGAAGAAGACCTTCCGAGGGGTGCTTTGATGCTCCATCCCACCCCTCGCACACTCACACCGCGCAACGGGCACCCTGGAGCGCACGGCCGAAGCCAGGCCGCGCTGAAGAAGACGAGCGGAGTACATGCTGATGATGAAGGGGTAGTGATGATCGGGCACGGATCACGAAGGTGGAGGTAGGTGGAGGACGAGGAAGCGCGAAGGGGGTAGGGCGTTGGAGGGTGGATGGAGAGGGAATCGGCGAGGCGACGTGGACGTTGCTCGCCGCTGGGGCTGAAAGGAGGGGAGCAGAGCGTTGGCCAAGGCTACGGAGGTGGGAGGATGGTGCGGAAGGGCAAGGAAGGAAGGAACGAGCGACGGGATCTCGAAGGAACGGTGCGGTTGCTGCGGCAACCCATCGATTACTCTTTGCTCGGTGCCAGTGTTGGGGAAGACGCCGGCGTTTGACCGGGAGCCGAAGCGAGAGCGCGATAGTGATGGGATGGGATGGGATGGGATTGGAATGGAATGGATTGGAATTGGAATTGGATTGGATTGGAATTGATTCTCAAGTCAGGTTGTTCACTAGGGGACTATAGAGTTTGGGCGGAAGCCAGACCGAAGGACGGAAAGGTCATCAAGAGAAAAAGGAAAGGTAACGAGCGAAAACTACCGTGTAAGGCAAGGCAAAAAACAAACGAGTGGGAGCCGGTCTATCCTATATGATGGATGACGGATGAAGGGATGCACGAACGGCGTCGTGACGACTAGGAATTAGGAAAAATTATGAAGTGGAAAGGAAAGGGGTAACTGGGACCTCGATTCGTTCATGATGAGTCTGCTCGGCTCGACAATATGAGACAGACCAGAGTAGGACGAAATCTATCCGTTCATCGCACCGCGGCCCAACGCCGCACACGCTCACGCCCTCGCTCCTGCGGCGCCAGGTCCAAACATCTAGCTCAGCCCTGGATGTTCGCCTCACTGTCCTCGCGCTTTTTCAGCACGAGCTTCTCGCCCGTAGCGCGCTGGAACACTTCGTAGATGTCGTCGACGACCGTCTCGAAGTGCGAGGTGGAGTCGTACGAGCGCGTGACGAATACGTTGTCCTCCTTGCCATCGAAGGTGGGCTCCTCGAGGGCGGTCACCGAGACAAACCTGTAAGGGAGGACACGATCGCCAGATGCACGGACAGCAGCGCGCGACGTCGACAAAGAGAAATTGACATCAGCGAAAAAGGCCTTATCGATACCCGCGGCTTGCTCTCGTCCTTCAACTCAGAAACGTACTTCTCGTGAATTGGACCGAGGAGGTCCAGACCGGGCTTGATCTCAAGCTCCGGCATGTCCGTCTCGACGATGGTCGAGACGATGGCAACATACACATCCTTGGCGCAGACGTTGTGCGTCGACGACACCTCGGCGATGTAGATGTCTGGAGTCCGAGATCGAATCAGATTCGAAGCACACATGGAAGACGAATTTTCGACGGAAAGCAAACAGGACGGCCGGTCCGGTCAGATCTCCCGGTCCTACTCTCAGGCATCCCTCGAACCGGTACCGTGACGTGGCCAGCGAGGATGCATCCGGGGTCGCACCACTCACCGTGCTTCCGCTTGACCTGGTTCTGAGGAATGATGAGCTGCACCGAGTCGGCGTTGTCGGTGTTGGGGATGGGGTGCTTGAGCAAGCAGATGGCCCTGACCACCTTGGCAGTTTCCTTCGTCCTCCCCGTACCGGTAAAGTAGCTAGGGTCGCCGATGAGCATCTTGGCCTTGACGGTCTCGTCTCCGCTGCGCACACCGACGAACTTTTTCGTCTCTGGGTCGAGCACGATCTCGTCGACGGGCTTGTCGAGCATGTACGTTCCGCCGTAGATGGCCGACAGGCGTGCGAAGCCCTGGGGCAGCTCACCGAGACCGTAGAGAGGGTAGATGTAGGGGGACTTGCCGAAACGGGCCATCGAAGAGCTGTACAGGATGATGCGATCAACCGTTTCGCGGGCGGGACGGCCGAGGTAGCTATCGAGGCGGTCAAGTGGGTAGGGTAGGAAACAAGTCAGCGTAAGCTCAAAGTGAAAGCGCACCGCGGTTTGATCCAGGCGTGCAGTGGCACTCACGCATCGTCAAGGTAAAGTGCCATGGCGTGGCCGATAAAGTCCTTAGTGCCGGGCTCGAGGCCGAAGTGGTTAAACACCTTGTCCATGGGGTCAGTGTCAAGGTTCAGACCTGAGCATGAGAGACAGGAGAAACAGCGAGAGCCGAATGAGATATCCAGCCACATCGGGTGGGCTACATAGCGACTTGCCTGCCTTCTTTGGCCAGACGACTTACCCTGATGCGTCGCGGGGTCCTCGTCGTTCCAGTTCTGAACAAACTCGAAAAACTTCTTCGCCCTCCTCTTTTCAAAAAGGCCCATGAGCGGGCTCCGCACCGCCTCCATCTCGTTGCTGGGCACCTTGTTGATCCTGCCGTCGCGGTAGACGAACGAGCCGGCGATCTGCTTGAACTCGAGGTAGCGCGTGACGTCGGTGTGCACGAGGATCTTGGTGAGCTCGCCGTTGGCCATCATGAACTTGGGGATCAGGTCCACTGCATAGTCCCTGTCTCGGCCCAGCTCCGCCGGGGGCTCTTGACCGGCGCGGAACTTGCGGTAGAGCTGCGTCAAGTTGAGCGAGGCACATTCGCCGCCGTAGTACTGCACAGTGCCGATGGCAACGTCAGCGTCCGCTTCCCCCTTCTCGCCGAGGATGCACAAAACAAGCCAAAATGCAGAGCATACGAATCGACACTTACGTCGTTCCGGTCGATGTGAAGAACCTTCTTCCCCTCCACGCTGAGCAAGCCGGAGAGGATGGTCTGGGAGCACGGAAGTGGACGACGGATCGGTGAGCATCACAGAACTGAGATCCAGCAACGGGACGAGGCTCAACGTGCGTACGAGGTCGTCGCGGCCGTTCCTCTTTCCCTCACCTCGGTGAGACCGGTGCCAAGGATGATCGCATCGTAGGTCTCATCTGCATGATGGGACAGGGGTAAGAGTTCCGGTCACGATCAGCTCATGAGCTCAAGAGAGGGGGCACAAAGAACCTCGAACTCGCCCATGGTGAACAATGCGGTGTGGGGTAACTGGGGAAGGCGGCAAGAAGTAAAGGTGCAGGAGAGGAAGGAGGGGTGCTGCAAAAAATCGACGGTGTCTACGCAAGAAAGGTAGATACCGACTG
Source organism: Peribolospora baueri (assembly GCA_029717555.1). NCBI lineage: Eukaryota > Fungi > Basidiomycota > Peribolosporomycetes > Peribolosporales > Peribolosporaceae > Peribolospora > Peribolospora baueri. The sequence goes on from JAMDHS010000024.1 coordinate 11,197, forward strand.
ACGATGCCGTGCCGGACTGGACGCGCTGGGGCGGAGAGGTCTTGACAACTGGGATCACGTGATGTCACGTGATAAATGCCGCTCCGTTCCGGCGATTCTGAGGAGACCACGCGTCGCTAATCTATCTGGTCTGCTGTCTCTACCTGTCGAGACTCCCAGCTCAAGGCCGTACCACGCGTACACGTATACCTTTTTCGCCTTTTTTCGACCTCACACAATGTCAGCCCATGCTCCACTGTCTGAGCTTTACATTCTTGTCGACGCCCAAGTCCTGACCCGCTGTCCACGGGTAGTAGGTGATACGCGGAGGGGACGATCAGTCTCACGAACGCACGCGACCATAAAGCCGTGTGTGTAGGGAAGTGCCGACCGAGTCGCCCTTACTGTACACACGGTTTTCTGGGGAGTACGACAGTTATGCGCTATCTTTCAGGACCCTCCTGTCTCATGGGCAGAGCGTGTGTGGTACGGCTTGTAGCGCATCGACGGAGTCGCCCAGGCCCGCGTATCTATTCGAGGCCCGTCCGGTACTCCGTCATGTCCGTACGTAGAGCCGATCTTCCATGCTCGTCCCTTCCATTTTGACCGCGCCCGTGTCCATCCTGACCTCGTAGCTAGACACTCGTTCTTCTGACCGACCGACTCGGCTTTTCAGCTATCTCATCGGCGCACACGCGCTTGGCTCGCATCGTTCTGGAGCCGGTGTGGACATCCGCGCCCAAGCAAGCAGTTTTTGTACTCTCATCCAAAGCGCATGTCGGCTTCGTTTTTGCGCCGATGCCGATGCCACGTCGAGGTCCACTTGATCTCGGTTCGATTCGATTCGGACCGGGCATTCGGATGTACAAGTCGTTCCCCTATCGGGCCAAACAAGCCAAGTCCCCTTCCGACGGCCTTCGCGCAGCTTCAAAGTGTAGGTAGCGACATAAGGGCGGAGCCAAGCCAGAGCATGAGGCAGGTCAATCGGTCGAAGCCAGCGAGCGAACGAACGAACGAGTCGTCCGTCCCATGGCGCAGCCGTGCCCCGGATCGGATGGGGTGGATAGAAAGGGAGCTACGGAAGGTGGAGATGGAACAGCGCAAAGCGCAAGTGGCTTGCCATTGTTTACCACAGGGCGATCAACGACGAGTGGGGGAATGCTGAACTATAACTATATCAATGTGGGGTATGGACACCGCGCTCGCGGCGGGTGAGTGGGCGAGCGGGGGACTCGATGGTCCCCGGGACGCTCAGAAGCCAGTGAGGCCGCCGGCGCCGAGGCCAGAGAGGGCATTTCCGAGGGCGGCGAGGCTGGGCGGGCGAGAAGACAAAGAAGGATGGCAAAAAACGCAAAGAGACGTCAGGGGTGAGGCCTGCCCCCAAAGAGTATCCAGGAGGCCCCGCTCGAGATGAGAAGGCGAAGCTCACAGGTCGCGGAGGAGGTCGAGGACGCCCTTGAGGACCTCCTTGAGGCCGGCGATGATCTCATTGAGGTCCTTGGCGATCGGCGAGAGGACGGGGCCGATGCCGGGGACGTTGGCGCCCAGGAGCTGTGGAAGGGAGGGAAAAAGTGTCAAGGACGGGCCTCTATTATAAGACGAACAGTTGCTCGCAACGAGAGTGCCTCCTGGGTCCGCCCCACCCATCCACCCAAGGAACTCACCTCATCGAGCACTTTCTGAAGATCGTCGAGCAAGGCATCCAACGCGGCATTCAAGTCGTCGATGACGTTTTGACGCTTTCCGAAGGCGTCGAACCCGTCGGGAACGAAGGAGCGCCTGGTGACGTGGGTGGTGATGCCCTGGGAGGTTGATGCCCTAGGAGGCCATGCTTTCGAGCGACGAGGCGACCTGCTGTAGGGCGGCGTCGATGGCGCTGATGGGCGACTGGTAATCTGCGGCGTTCTTGTCGCCGGAGGCGGTGAGCGACTCTGAAGCGAGCAAGACATTGAATGGCGTAAAATGGTCAGACAACCTTCAGAGACGAGACGAGATGGCAAAGGGCGAAGGGAAAAGACGGCTGGGGCTCACTCTGCGCGAGAGGGCTCGCAATAGCCAAGCTGGCGGTGTTGAAGATGGCAGCGACCTGCTCCTGCACCTGGTCGGAGCCCTCTTGCCTCCCGGCGATAACGCGTTTCTGACTAGGGAGGGCGCTGGTATCAGCAAAGGGGACGATGCTGAAGAGGGGGAAGAAGCCCAGAAGGGCGAACAGGATGGCGCGAAGGCTGAACATGGCTGCGGACAAGTAGGATGTGTGTGCGGGCGAGGGAGCGGCGGCCAGTGAGGCTAGGGTAGTGGAAAGAGACGGCGGAAGGCTGGGGGAATGAAGACGGACGAGGGGAAGGAGGGCCCTTTTTATGCTTTTCCCTTTCGCAGTGCTTCTCAGGAGCTTGGGCGAGGAAACGATGAGCGTATCTTCCGCGCACCAATTTTCTTCATCCCCTCATCCTCGTCTTGCTTCTATTCCTGCTCGCGGTGAGGTCAAAATGCACAGCATTGGTTCGCCTCGAACTTTGGTCGAAATTTCACCGCTTCCCTCCCGCCAAGGTCGGGCATGCCGATTCCTGGCGAGATCCTCGTTTAGTCTTGCGTCGCGTCGATCGTCGCCGCCGGTTGGTTTCGACTCGAACTTGGATGAAATGAAGGAGAGGAGTGGAGAGAAAAGAGACGAGGCGCCCGTCGAACCGAGGACGCTCGCTTGAGCTCCGCCCGGCACCGCGTCTCCACCCTGGCCGCGGAGCTGGCTGCTAGCAGGGCCGTTCCTGCTTATAGCGTTGTCGCTGGTGTCACTCGCCTCGCCTCGTTTCGCTGACAGTCCGAACATCTTCCTTCGCTCTGGGCATGAGACGAGATGAAGAAAGAAGAGGAGAGGGCGAGGGATTGCGGTTCGTGCGTGGACGCGGGTGAATCTGACCGGCCCTTGCGAAGGAGAGAAGAGAGCACGATGACCGGTCAGAAAGGAGAAAGAAACTGTGTGTCGCACCATGACCTGGTCGGAGGAGAAGGGCCTGCCTCGCCGTCGCTGGGCCATATGGGTGGGTACGAGCGCCAGCGTGTGTTGTACCGGTCTTGGTCCGTTCGTTCGTTCGGCGGAGAGCGGTGGGAGACTAGAGGGACGAAGGAAGATCGGGGTCTAAATCACATACATACATTGCGGGTGTGCGTGCGTCCGCAATAACGAGACAGGGGGCTTAGGTGAAGTGCGGGCAGCTGCCTGTGCCATGTACAACGGGCCATGGTTGTACATACCGAAGGGGAGAACGGGCGACAGCAGAGCACTGGTGATCAGGTGCTCCACGTTTTCAAGCCCAAACCGCATGTGGGGGGCGAGGGTTGGGGGTCCCGATCTGGCTGAGTGAGCATTGACGCCGCCCTGCATAGAAAGTTGAGAGAGAAGAAAAGGGGAAAAAAAAATGAGGGGGTGGACGCTGTCCCACCATGCCGTCCCGGCACACCTAGCTGAGGAGGGCAAGTGAGGGACTGATGGAACGGAGAGTGAGAGCGGACCGTACAGAAAGGGAACTTGGTGGGGGAGGATGGAGTCGCAACTCACGCCGGTCGGAGACAGAGAGAAAGATGAGAGATTCGAAACTTCTGCACCAGCCATGCTGTGCGGGCGCTGCTGGACGATCGATGATGTTATGTGCTTCGAGATGGAGGGACATGTACGATGGACGGATGGAGGCGGAAGGAAACGACGGACTGACGGACGATCGACGCGCAAATGGCCAGCCGTCAGTAAGAGCGACGTCAGAGCCGTACAGCAAGAAAATGGACGGCACACTGAATAACCCTCAGCTCGCTCCCCAGACAGACCGGACAGATGGAAGATGGCGATCGGTATGCCAAGCAAAGTGCGGTCGGACGTCCACAGAGGAGTGAAGCAAGGAATGGACGGATGGCCCCTCGTCCGTCAATCACTGCAGGCCTAAGGCCAACCTGACCGGACTGCCGCTCCCTCACATTCGACATGCCGTCGCGCGCGCTCCATTCCCTACTTAATTTAGGGAATGGGGGTGTCGGAGAGAGCGGTCGAAGACCTCGCGCACGCATCTATTCGTAAATTAGTTCGTATCCGTGTCCGTCGTGTGGCCCGAAGTGCGAGGCCATAAAAGGACGCAACGTAGGTAGGTCTCGCGCGTGCCAGTATCTACGATAAAAAAATGGTGAACGCACCCCGCGGAGGAGTCCTAGAAGCTACTGCCATGTAAAGGACGGACAGTGCCCGTCGTCTTTCTAGCTCTAACCCCAGCACACGTTCGGCATTCGCCTTCTCGCTCCCTCCCTCGCGCGCATACACGCATTCACTCCTGCTTGATCGCCTTGGCCTCCTCGCGCCCCTTCTCCTTCTTCGCCGCCTGCCGGGCGCGCAAGGCCTTGTACTGCTTGTCGGTGCCCAACAAGTGGTCCCAGTGGCGGAAAGAGGTGGAGAAGCAGTTAATGAACGCTTGGTGGTGGTAGTCGTGGTGGTCCGCGCCGGCCCAGAAGGGCAGGAAGTTGTGCAGCGACCAGGGGAAGTCTGCGAGGCCAAGTAGAGAACGCATTCCGGTTTTTCAGTCCGGAACGTCCTTCCACCCCACCCGTTCGTGCGGCTTCTCGTGCTCGGTTACTCACCATAGCCCGAGTGGGCGTCGACGGCCTGGAAGAGTCGGAGGGTGACCCAGATGTAGACGGTGACGATGTGGAGATCGCCGGTGAAGGCGCACCACAGGAACGGGCCGCCGATGGTGCCAGCGCCGAGAATGAGCACCTCGAGCGGGTGCGCGTACTCGGCGGTGAGGCCGAAGGGCGCGCTGAACTCGTGGTGGAGCTTGTGGATGTGCTTGTAGAGCGGGCCCCAGTGGAGGGCGCGGTGGGCGAAGTAGTGGAACATGTCCTCGAAGAGGAAGAAGATGACGATGTGGCCGACCATCTTCTGCCACGACGGGAACGGCACCTCGTGCGTTGTCAGACCGAGATACTCGCAGATCGGGTGGAAGCCCCAGATCTGGGGCAGCTCGACGGTAAAGTGGGTGAGGAGGACGTAGCGCGTGCACGCCCATTGCTGCGCCGCCGTGGGGATTTTTTGCTATCGTAAAGAAACGGCAAGGAGCGACGAGAGGGGCGAGGGGCGCGGTTCAGCGAGTGAACGCGCATGAACGAGAAGCAGCGCCGCGGCGCGCCTCGGACTCACGTCTTGGAGCTTCCATCGGCGGAAGTAGGGAATGGCGTCGATGATCATCCACGGCAGGCATCGGCCAAAGTAGACAACCTGACAAACGGGGACGGAGAAAGGGCATGGGCGTTAAAAGGACGGACGGGCGCGGCGCCATCGGCGTATGCGACCCGTGCCGGGCAGGGAGCGGAGAACGAACTGGACAGCGGGCCGCCTGGACTGACCTCGTGGAGAAGAAAGCTCATGACGCCGGTGGCGATGACGGGGTTGCCCCAGTAGAGGTACCACTGTACCCACCACGTCTCGAACACGTTGAGGCTGGCGTAGTCGATGCCGGCGTAGAGCTCGGCGGTGGGGGTGGAGTCGGCGCCGGTGAAGAAGTCGGCGACGCCGGCGAGCACGGCGTTGCTGGTGCCGTTGAGGGCGCCGAGGGCGGGGAAAGAGGAGGAGAGGTAGTCCATGGCGGCGGCGGGGGTGGTGGAGTGGAGGAAGGTGACCGTCTTCCCGTCGCCGTCTGTCTATCTGTCTATATACTGTACTTTAAGGCTGGAGCCGCTGTGCGAGTCGGATTCGCTCTCCCGCCGTGTTCCAAAATTCGCTTCCCTCGGAAGTCTCTCTCCTGGGCCATGCAGGCAGCGGGTTGAAATTTCCATTACAACCTTTCTATTCACCATTTCAACATCGTCCTTTTTCTCCGACCACAGCGTCGGCCTCTCGGAGTCGGCTGCTCGGCCGCCAACCGACTGCGGCTCAAGATTTGGGGCGCACGTGACACATGCGCTCGACGAAATCCATCAGACCGACGCTGGAAAGAAAGAAGAGACAGAAAGAGCAGTCGTTCAACTCGGTGCTCGCCGCGATGCCCAGGACGACGTCGAGAAAGAAGAAGGAGAAGGCAGCCGATTTCGCGGTGGGTGCTCCTGCTCTGCTCCTGCCCGCCCGTCGTCCGCCGGCACGTCTGATTCCCGCTGCGTGGTCATCGCTGCGTGACCATCACCGGCGCTCTCTTGCTCTTGTAGAAAGCGAAACTCAAGCTCGGCAAGGGCAAGGCTGCCGCCTCCAATGCGACAGACACCTCCTTCAAGGCCAAGGGTGGGTCCTCTGCTCACACTCGCGCGAGCTCCTGCTCTCCGTTTCGTCGCCGTGCTCAACTCGTCGTCCCCCCACGCCTCGCCTCTCAAAAGGCATCGCTCTCCCTTCCCAGAGCATCAACGTCGACCGCTCCGCAGCTCCGACCACCAAGCGCAATCTCACACTCAACGACCTCGTCACCCAGCTGCGACACTACAATGCCTCCGTGCGCAAAGGTGCGCTGCTCACGGACGGCTGCCCGCCCGAGTCCGGGCCGAGATCGAGCGAGCGAGCGAGGACGCCGTTCTAAAGTCCTTTCCCTCTACCTCCCGCACAGATGCCATACTCGGCCTCCGAGAGCTACTGGGACAGCATCCAGAGCTGGTCGACCAGTCCCTCGGCACAGTCTTCAACAACGGTGTTCGTCTGATCGGAGACGAAGTGAGTCACCATGTTGAAGCACTTCCTTCTCTCTTTCATCGTCCCCTCACGCTCTCCTTTGGTGTTCTGTCTCAGGACCAAGCCGTCCGCCGGGCTCTGCTCAGCTTCTTTGCCTGGCTCCTCCCCTTGGTTGCCCCTGTAAGCTCTCATCGGACCTTCGTCGTGCTCCGGGTCCCCCATCGCTCATCGTGTTCCTTTTCCGTGCGTTGCCCCTCTCAGTCCGATCTCGCCCCCTTCAACAATCTCCTTCTCCTCTTCATCACATCCTCCCTCTCCCACATCTTCCCCGAGATCCGTTTCGAGGCCGTCCGCTTCTTAGATCTCTTGCTCGAGCATATTCCCGAGGCCGTCGTCGAGGGTTGGGACCCTTCCGTGATGGGCCATGGCCAGCGCTCGGAAGGGGACCTTGAAGGTACCAGTGGCGGCGCCGAGGGGAACGGCCAACAGAGCCACGGACGACGGGTCATGGCGTGCTACATGTCCTTGCTCGGCATTAGCGAACGGCAAAGTCAAAGCGGAGGTGAGCGAGTGGGAGTTGCGACCTCTTCAGAGCCCCATGTCCACCGTGCGCTGACGTCGTCTCCGTGACCGGTCCTCTTGCCCCAGTCTCTGTTTCTTCAAATGCCAATCTGCCACCAGCGGTGCGCGTTCGCTCTTGTTCGAGATCTCTCCCATCGTTTCGTCACCTCGTCTGACTCTTTCTTCCTCCTTCGTCCCGTCTTCTCAGGCCAAGCTCCTGGTCTTCAACTCTCTCTCCACCTTTGTTGGCGTCGCTTCGGAAGGGACCGGCGCCAACTATCGCGAATCCTTCGAGTCGTCCGGCTCATCCTCGGCCCAAGCGGGCTCTTCTCGGTTCCCCACGTGGTTGTTCGAGTCGTCCTTCACTCATGCCACTGACTACGAGTCCTTTCGTCGATGCCTTAGCCACGGCAATCCGCCTACATTCTCGCCGGCCGAAGACATGGACCGGCCCCAGACGTTCGCTTGGCGTCCGACGATAGACGGGTCGGGCATGGAGACGTCTACTTCTATGCTTGTCGAGGAGGAAGACTTCCGAGGCGACTTTTCGGCCGCCGACATGCGGCGGTGGGTCGGACGAGGTGTGTCGTTGGCAGACTTGGAAGGCGCACCGGATAAGGTGCTGGCTCTCCTCAAGAGCCGAACGAGCGGAACCGGCTCGGGCAAGGCGAAGGAGGAAATGGATGTTGGTTCCGGTGGCGTATTGGTAAGCGTCGCCCGGCTTAAGAGCGGCGGGATCGTCCGTGTTCACCTTCGGTCTGCGTCTGGCCTTCGTCTTCATTGCAGGGTCTCGCCCACCAAATCCACCCTCTCCTCCTCTCCACCTTCCTAGATGCCGCCCCTTCCGTCTTCTCGCCTTCTTTGTCCGATAGCGTCGCGGCGACCGCCTCCAGCGCCGCTGGACGAGCGGTAGCGAACGCCAACGCGTCGTCTTCCATGTCCGCGGCAGAAGTGAACCTCGGCCTTGTTTGTGCAGTGGGACGGATCGCACGGACGATGTGGAGGGCGGCGAGTAGGGTACGGTCGCCTTGGGCGACAGACAAGGTGAGTCTTTCCGTCCGGTCCTTTTGCCCCGTATTTCAGGCCGTAGATGACACGATGGCCATTTTGTTTTCGACCGATTGTCAAAGGAACACTTGCGCCCCCTGCTTACCGCCATGGCGGCATACTTCCCCTTCGGAGCGGACGACCGGAGACGAGACGTGAAGGTAAGCGGAGCGTCACGCCGGTCCGTGGGAAGCGCGTTGGTCGCTCAATGTCGCCATTCCCGCCTCCCTTCCTCAGTCAGACCAGGCTCTCCGGGCGTTGAACCTCGCCTATTGCGAGCTCGTGGCGCTTTACGCCATCGCCTCCGAAGCCCAGTCGACGACCACGACGAGACGCAAGACGTCCGCGAGAGGGCACGAACCGGATGGTGCGCTCTCAGTGCAGCTGGAGAGGGTCAGCGGATACGTGGTAAAAGCTCTGCGAGGCGAGGTGAGATGTCGCTTTCGGTGTCGCGCTCTAGGTTTCGCCCGTCGTCGGTGGCGTCCGCTCACGGCACTTGTTCTTTCTCCTTGACCCGGCCGTGCAGCTTACCTCTCGGTCAGAACCGATGGGAGCCCAGCTGACCGCTGAAGTGTACGAGGGACTTCTCCCGACGATCTGGTGTCTCGTCCAACGCCAGGGGGGCGCGGGCGACGAAGTCATCGAGGCTGTCGTGGCGCAATTCTCCCGAGCTAGCGCGGGCTCGGCCGCCAAGGGAGTGGGCTTCGAGCTTGTCGCTCGGTTGTGTGTGGTGGGTTGTGCTGCTCCTGCTCGCCTGGCGAAAGCGACCGCGCTCCGATCCCTGACCGTTGCCCGGTGCGGCGTCTCATATCGTCATGATCCTTTCGCGAACCCGACAGCTTCAACAGTTCCCTTCCTACCAGGGCGCCTTTCGGATACGACCTTCGTCGCCGTTCAGAGACGATCTTCGCGCCTGGCTTCTCTCCTTGCCGAGGATGCTATGGGAGCTGGGCAGCAACCATTTGGAAGCGACCGAGGTGCGTGGCGTGGGGAAGCTCGTCTAGTTTTTGGCTTCTTTTCCGTTCACTCCGTCGCCCCTTCGTGCTCGCATTGATTGGCGCCCTCGTTCGAATTCGCTCTTCGCAGCGCGTGCTCGACTTGCTCCTCCGCGTAGCATCTGGCGATCTGCACGCCGTCTTTGGCCCAGACGTGAGTACTGCATTCAGACAGACGCCCCGCATGGCCGGCTGACGCTCACTCACCTCCCGCGCCCACCGTCGGGCCCACACTTTTTTTTATTCAGGCTCTCGACGCCCTCCAGCCCTCGTTGGCGCCGTTCTTTCACATCCGCCACCCGACCCGAGGCTCGATCCACGGCCCATTCGTACGCCTGCCGGCCCGACTGCAGCGACGAGCACTCGACGTCGTCTTCTACCTCCGCCCACTCGTCCCCGCCCTGCAGACCGCCGTGGACGCGGCGGTGTCCAGGGCGCGGGAAGGAGAGGAGGCACCGCTGACGACCGAAGACGGAGACGACCAGGTGGCGCGGCGGGCGTCCGCCTTTGGCATTGCGCGCCACGCCTTCTTAGCCGCGGCCTGATCCGGTTTTTTTGTCTTTCTTTCGCCTCGCGCCTCGCGCGCTTTTTTCTTTCTTTGTAAAAGCTTGCTGGGGGGGGGATGCGACGGAACTTGGGGGGAGGGACTTTTTTTTTTTTTTTTCGAATCGATTTGCTAAAAAGGCAAGTGAAGACGAGATGGGGGGTGGGGGTGATCAGATGAGAGTGGGAGTGGGAATGGAATCGGTGACGGTTGGGGTGAATGAAGCGTCCGCGGCGTACGTGTGATGACTCGGGATGGATGGATGGTTGTAGCATGAATGTGAAGACGTGATGGAACACGAGACCGACTAAAGTAGCAAGATCAAGACCAAGACCCACAGACAGAGGGAGAAAGAGAGAGAGAGGGAGAAAGTGAAAGAAAGAAAAAAAAGAAAGAAAGAAACACGGGAAAGCGCGAATCAAGAACCGTGACGGGGATTGGATTGGAGTGTCTCGGACAAGCCAATAGAGAGACCAATGATCAGGCTGAGGAGGAGAACGACGAGGAGGGCGACGATACCACCGACCCACCGGAGCCGCCTCCTCCTCCCTTCCTCCGCGGCAGCCCCGAACGTGCTCTTCCGCGCGCCCCTCCTCCTTGCGCGCACATCGACGCCGCCGACACCGCCGACGCCGACGTCTGCGTCCGCGTCTTCTCCGCGAGCGCGTGAGGGAGGAAGGTCGGGCAACGCCCTTTCCGTCAAATCCACCCACGCGACACCCGGCCTCGGCGTCGCGCCAGATGCGACTCCGACGGCGTCCCCGTCGTCGTCATCTTCATCTCCATAGCCGTACCCGTAGCCGTGGCCGTGGCTGTCGTGCCGTCCGTAGCTCTGCCGCTTATGACGCCGCCGGTCGACGACGACGACGACGTCGGGAGCCACCGCATCCTCTCCCTCGCCGTGGCCCCGGCCCTGACCGTGGTAGTGGCCGTGGCTGGGAAGCCAGACGGTCTTCTCGTCCAACTCGTTAAAGCTACTGGCCAAATCTTCGGCGCTCGAGCCTTTGCTCCAGTGGCTCGCGAGCGCCGCACCGCCGCCGCCTTCAACCCCGCTGTTGCCGGCGTCATACAGGGGCGGGAAGGGAGGAGCGGGATCGGAGGCGCTTATGTGCGTACGCACATGGTGGGCAAAGAAAGTGGCCTGTGGACGAGGCGAGGTGCGGGCGTAAGTGCGATACGCCTCGATGGCCGCGGCGCCAGCCTTCCTAGTCGTTCCGACCGCACGTCCACCTCCGCGTCCGCCTCCGTCGCTGCCGCTGCTGCCAGAGTCGTTATGGAAAGACGTACCGCCGCCGCCGCCGAACAAGCCGAGTTCGGTGAGGGAGGCGATGGCGAGGCTCTGCATGCTCTGCCGTGCGCCCTTCATCCAGTCGGGAAGCCAAGGGGGATGGGAGGGAAGAAGAAGCGGGTCAGCGGGGAGGGCTTCTGAGGAGGGATAGGCGCTGTACAGACTGCCTGGTGGTGGGCGCGGCCCACCACCGGGCGGGTGCGGGTCGGCCTGGCTCTCGAGCTTGACGGCGAGGCGGTCGGCACGAAAGATGAGGTCAGGAAGGGCCATTCTACGTTCCTCCTCCTCGACGCGAGGGTCGATGGCTAACCTGCGTCTCATCACGTCGTTCCACGGGCCTCTCAAGACGCCGATGCGGGAGCGGGAGCGGCTGGACCGGACGCTCCGGGTGCCCGTGCCTGTCCTCCCGCTAAACGTCGTCCCCACGCTCGTCCTCCCGCTCACGCCGACCGGAAGCGGGGGCAAGTCCTTTGCGGCGACGCCCCAACCGAAAACAAAAGGGAAGGGACTGGACCGACCAGAGAAAAAGAGGCCGCCGCCGTTGGACGACCTTGTCTTGCGACTGCTCTTCGTACTCCGTGATGACCGACTCGCCGTGCTGTTTCGTTTGCTGTCGTTGGACGGAGCGGCGGCAGCAGCGGAGGAAGAAGGAGCTCGGGACGCGGTACGGCCGCCCCGACGAGCGGCGGCGGCGTACTCGGGTCGGACGGCTCGGCGATGGAGGAGGCGGGCCTCGTCGTGGTCGTAGCCTTGATCGCCGGCGTCGTCGTGGTCGTCGTCGTCCTTCTCCTCCCAGATGAGGTCGACTCGCCGCCGACCGACATCTGATCCATCACCACGACCACGACCACCATCCTCGTCCGAGGGCGTCGCATGCTGTGCGTACATCTCAGCGATTCCCTCAGTGTCAGTGACGGCGACGGAAACGGAGGCGCTCGAGTCTGGCTCCTCGGCTGGCCAAGGGAAAGCGGTATGAACGGGGCTTGGGAGGAAAGGCGAAGGAGGGCCGGAGCGTGGGCCGCCGCGGGAGGAAGCACGGCTGGGGGGACGGGGCAGAGTGAAGTGAAGAGAGAGGGGACTGCTGCTGCTGTTGCCATCGCAAGCCGGCGAGGCTTCCAACGCCATCCCTCGCCGGCTTGCGATGGCGCCAACGTCGTCGTCATCGTCGTCGCCATCGCCGTAGTCGTCGTGATGAGGTGCGCTGACGGTGCCAAAGCTGCCATGGACGGGAGTGAGCGGCACGAATCCGGTATAGACATCGGCGAATGAACCAGTTTGGTGAAGGAGGGGCCGAGAGGGGTGACGTGGCACGATATCCGAGTCGGTCCGCGCGACGACGCTCGACGTAGGAGTAGGAGGGAGATGGAGCGACGGCGGCGGTCGTCGACCTGGAGCTGTATCTCTGTTCTCCCCGGAAGCGACGAGATGGAGACGGGGCTGGGCCGCCCGTCGCGCCTCGTCGACGGTTGTGCCGGGTGATGGTGGGAGGTGCGAAGGCGGGAGAGGGAAGGACAAGGAATCGGTAGAAGCGGGCGCAGGAGCAGGAGCGGGCGTGGGCGTGGGCGTACTAGTACTGGGACCGGCGCTGGTCGTTGTCCAATACGGAGCGCGGTGAGCCCAGGTGACGGTGGGAGGAGCGTCGGAGCGCAAGGCGATGGCAGAAGTGTGTCGTACGCGGACGGCGTCAGTGACGACGACGCCGACGCTGGTGTCCAACTCGGTCGACCCTCGCTCGCTCTGTCCTTCGCTGCGGGCTGCCGAGTAGGTGCTGGAAGCAAAGGTGCTCGAAGGACGCGAGGAGGGGTCGTACGAGCTTGCCATCTGTGACGGACAGGCCGCCGTGGGCTCTTGCTCGTCTTTTTTCTTTTTATTTTTCGTAGAGGGCCAAGAACGAGGGTAGGAGGGGGAGGTGCATGCGAAGAGAGCGACGGTGTGAAGGAGCGTGGGGGAGAAAGGAGTGTGGGGGAAGAGGACGAGGAAGAGAGCACGGGTTCTGGCGAGGAAGATGGAGGTGGGAGGAGGAAGCAACGGGAGGAGGAGGAGGATAAGGAGGATAAGGATGCATGGTCGAGGATTGCGATGGGATGCAAGGCAAAGAAAAAGAAAGAAGGAGGCTTGTTAGATTGTTAGCGGAGGCCAGCGAGCGGGTTAGCAAGCAGGCAAGCGGGAGGCGCCTGCTGCTGCTGCTGCTGCTGCTGCTGCTGCCGCCAGCCTCGTCCTGCACGTTATCGCTCCGTTGCAGGCGGCTCGAGCGAGCGAGCGAGAGAGAGAGCGAGAAAGAAAGTGAGAAAGAGACGGTCGAAGCGGAGCGGGAGCGGAAAGCGACCCGTCTACCTCCCCTCTCCTCCTCTTTCCTCATCCCAATCCAAACCAAACCAAGCCATCGCAAGCCAGCATTCCTTCTGCCTGTCAACCCCTCGCACGAACCTGATCCAGCGCTACTGCACGCACTTTTTCCCCCGCATCGGCATCGCACGTGACCCGCGAGCCACACTCCCACGGAGATGGACGGACGGACGGGCGGACAGACAGACGGACAGACAGACACAGACAAACGAACGAACGAGACAGCGAGCGACCAAATCGATCATTTCTTCATTCTGTCGTCAGTCATCAGATCCTCCTCCTTCCCTCTAAATAAAGATGATGAAAAAGAAAAGAAAAAAAAAAAAAACGGATAGGACCAGTCGAGCCGAGTCGCGCCCGCCTCGCTTCTTGGCCCTTCTACGCACCCCTCCTTCTCCTTCCTTCACGCCGGCGCGTTGTACGAAAGCGAGCCGACGTTGCCTCCTGCAGTCGTCGAGACGGGTCGTTTATGCCTGTGGTACGGTGGAGGCGTCGCCGACAAAATGTCCAACGAATCCGCGTCGACACCGGCGGCGGAAGAGGGGATGGAGGTGGAGGTGTAGGAGATTAACGAAGAGCGGCGCGATGACCGCGTTGTGTCAGGGCTCGTCCTACCCGTCCTTCCCCACTGGCTCCGCATCGTCGTCGACGACGATGACGGCGACGATGAGCCTGCCGCCGACGGCGAGCTCACCACCACTTCGCTCCTTCTCCTCACCCTCTTCTGTTCCTCCAACGTCATCCCCGACCCCACCCCGCCCCCGATCCCCGCCGAGCTACCCGGCCGACTCATGCTCATGCTCGTCTCGCCGCTGTTCCGCCTCTGCTCCCGCATCCGCGCCGCCAAGCTCGGCGTTCGCTTGAACTCGGTCAACCCGCTCCCCCGCCCTTGCACGTAGTCCTTCTCTGCCTCCTTCTCCTTGCGCTCCAGCTCTCTCAGAGCAGCCCGCGCCTCCGTCTCCGATGCCTGCGCTTGCACTTGTACTTGCGCCTGTGCCTGTGCGCCGGCGCTCGCGGCCGTCGACGCGCTGGAGCTCTCTCGAGACCGGCCGGTCATGCGCTCCAGAAAGCTGCCAAACGCAGACATGGGACCCGGCGACGGCAGCGGCGCAGAACCCAGCTGGTTCGCTGGTACCTCCATCCCCGCCAGCTTCAAGCTCGCTTTGATCCGCTCTCGCTCCCGAGCATCCTCCTCGTCCTCCTCCGTCTCCACCTTTTTCGCCCCTCCGCCCGCCGACGCTCCTCCCGCACCGCCGAGCGTCAGAGGACGGAGCTGGCTCTCCTTCTTCTCCCTCTCCCTCTCCGCCGCCGAGCCGCCGGGCATGAGGCTCCTCCAGTCGATCGACATCCTCCGCTTCCCGTCCCTGCTATCCTTCTTCTCCAGCGTCGGCGACGACAGCAAAGGCCTCTCCTGCTCCAGCATGCCCCCCGCCGCCGCCGTCGTGGACAAGGAAGGGTGAACGTGCGGGGCAAACTGCACCGCTCCTTTGCCGTCCTGGTGGCCACCACCGCCGAGCTGGGCCGACAGGCTCCGCAAGCTCTGGTTCTCCTGCTGGCGCTGCTGCATCTGCGCTTTGCTCGCCTTCCGACGCAAGCTCTGTCCAGTCCCACGCACCGAGCCCGCTCCGCCGCCGCCGCCGGGTCCGCGGGACGACGAAGAGGAAGGCAGCTCGACGGCGAGAATGGTCTCAAACCCCTCGTGGGCGATGATCCGATCGATGATCTTGGAGATGTACAGCGTGAGCGCCCTGTTGGCCTCGCGCTCGTGCTTGAGTTCTTTGGCGAGACCTGCGCAGAAAGAAAGGAAGAGGAGGTGGGCGGGCGAGTCGAGCCGAGAGAGTCAGACGTAGAACACAGAAGAAAAAAAATGGCCACCGGAGGCAAGCACACTCACTCTCCACATCCCTGGCCCTGCCGCCAGACTTGGTCTTGGCATGCTTTTTCACCTCGCTTTCTTCGTCAGCCCATTCGCTTTCCTCCTTGCCGTCGGCGGCCGGCACAGACGACGGGACGGCCGCGTCGAGCTCCGCGGCGAGGCTCGAGCTGGGCGGAATCGCGTTCGCGTTGGCCTGCCCGCCGCGCTGGCCGCCGGCCTTGCTCCTGCTTTCTGGCGACGCCGACGAAGACAAAGGCCCCGGTCGCCGACGCGGCGCCGGTCGAGGCGTGAGCGGCGACCGCCGTCCGTCCGACACGTCGTCTCCCTCCTCCCCCTCTCCCTCCCCCGCCTTTGCCTTACCACCTGCGCCGTCTTCGCGGCCGGCGTCGAACGACCGCTCGCCCTCGTCGTCCTCTTCCTCCGGCACGCCGGCGAGGGTGCTGCCCGTCTCACTGCCAAAGTCGCCCTCGAACACGGTCTCGTCGTGCGCGCTGCCGGAATCATACTCGCGGTTGAGGAGCTCGGAGCCGACGAGGAACTCGCCGTTGAGGGTGCGCTCGCGTAGGAGAACGTTGTAACTCTCGTTCTCCTCCTGCAGCTCCGCGTTGACGCGCTTGATCTCCGACAACTCGAGCTTGACGTGCTGGAGCGTCTCGGTGAGCGACGCGTGCGACGTGGTGAGCGTCGACAGCTGGAGCCGCAGAGACGCAATCTCGCCCGCGGCGGCAGAGTCAGAGGGGACGAACGACGTCGGGCCTCCGGAAGGCGTCCCAGGGGCGCCGTCGCTATCGACAGGAGTGCCATCGCGAGCCGAGGCCGACGATGAGTCAGCCTCGCCGTCCGCGGACGACGCCATGGCCGCCGCTCTGTCGGTCACGGACCGACGGCTTCCTTTGGCGGCGTTGGAGAGGTTGGCAATCCGCGCCTTGAGGTGCTGCTCGTGGTCTTCCCACGCTTGACGTTCGGCATCGAAGGATTGTGTCTAGACGACGACGGGGGACAAACGAGTTGGGATAAAGGAATAAAAAAGGTGGAAAGAGGCGAGATGCGCCGTACCCACCTGTTCCTTGTACCTCCTCTCCTTATCCCTATTCTCCCTCTCCAGTTCCCTGACCTGCTTTCTGAGCCTCTCTGTCACCTCTATCCTCCCCTCCGTCTCCTCCTCCATCCTCGCTTGCTCGATTAACAGTTCGTCGATCTTGTCGCTGTGAGAAGACAGGGTGGAGATGAGCTGTGCGTTGTAAGCTTCGGCAGAAGAGAGCCTGGAAGAGAGTTCGGTATTGGCCGCGGAGAGGCCTTCTACGGTCTCGGCGCCCTGTGCGGACGGTGGGGATGAAAGGGAGCGGGTACGAAAAAAGCGGAGAGAGGTGCGCGTACGGTGAACCCTCGTCCTACGTGGGCGCAACGACGACGACGACGACGACGCACCTCCTCGGCCGCGCTCCTCAGCCTCGCGACGAGCGCCAGCAGCTCGTCCTTGGTGAGCGCAGCCAATTCGGCCTCGGAAGGCGGCACCCCTCCCTCGTCCCCTCCGTTCTCCTCCGCCGCCTCGGCCGACGCTGAGGGGGCCGAAGCGACGACGTCGCCGGCGGCGGTGAGCGTGTTTTTACGCCTCGTCGCGCCGCGCTTGCCGGCGGCGGGGGGCGTTGGGCGAGCGATGCCGTTGGTTTCAGACATGATATGGTATGTGGGAAGCGATGGAATGTGGGCGGTTCGTTCCGCGGTCGTCCGACGCCGTGGCGGGGTCGTGTAGTGGTCGTCAAGTCAAAGGAGAAAGAAGAAAGAAAGAGAAAAGAGGGCCTGCCCGGTGTGCCTGTATGCGTCGGCGCTGGGTCGGCGGGGGCGTATGGAGAGGGTATCTACGCACGTTAAGCGTTCAGTCCAGGGCGGCGGATATGGATATGGATATGGATATGGAGGTGATGTGAGTGGTGCGGGTGGTGGTGGTGGGAGAAGGCGCAAGCGTGCGTCGGCTGTGTGCGCACAGAAAGGGGACGTGCACTCGCCGCGGCGCGTCTTCCGGCGGGCGTTCGTCCGCAGGGCCACTCACTGAACCGTCGCTACTTCGTACGCTGCACGTTCCTTGTCCCCCGCTCTCTGTACGGGTACACGAACTCGCTTGCTTGAGCAGGGCAAGGCGCGGAGGCTCGACGGCAGGGGATGTGGAATGTCGAGTGAGGCATGTCCTATTCGCGACGAGATAGCCTCTTATGACAGAAGTACAGGAGTGGAATGAAACGGTTGTACGTGGGCTCCCGTGGTCACCGCCGACCTCACCTGACGGACCCGAGTCCGAGAGGAACAGGGTCCAACGAGGACGGCCGACCTCGGAGAGTCGAAAAGAAGAAAACTCAGAACGACGATCTGCCAAGCTCGTCAAGCGACGTCGATGTAGGCTGCACTTTGACCTCGATCGTCCATGTGCCCCGAGCGGGGCTGAACGGCGAGGCTTCGATAGAGCCGGAGATGAACAGAAAAAGGAGAGCAAGACAGAGAGACAGAGGCAGAGGCAGAGGCAGAGGTAGAGGCAGAGGCAGAAGCAGAAGCAGAGACAGAGACAGAGACAGAGACAGAGACAGAAACAGAGACAGAGACAGAGACAAGAGAAGCGAGAAAGAGCGAGAAAGAGAGACAGGGAGAAGGAGAGAAGAAGCGAGCGTCGAGTGCGCCGACCGCGTTCACGTACGTCCAGACCGACGAAGACGTTTCTTTCCTAGCAAACACGGATCCGAGTCGTCGAAAGGAGACAAGCTGACAAGGGCGTGGATGACGACGAAGGGCGAGATGGCAAAAGCGAGGGACGTCGGCGACGGACGTTGCTTCCTCGCGTGTTGGTTAGGAAAGAAAAAAGAGCGCGAAGCTTTCGGTCTTGCTCTTCCGCGTCCCCGCCGCAGTCAGATGGCCTGCCGCAGTCTAGAAGACATGCTCGTCCAGGTGGGTTGAATTTGGAAACGCGCAGACCGACGACCGATCCTCTGACGATCGTCTTCTGGGGCACAAATCAGACATGGACCGGGTCCCTCCAGGCAGCAAGCGGAAGCGGAACATCGCCGTCCTCATCTCCGGCTCAGGTGCGTCCTCCTCCTCGAGAGCGTTTCCATGTGGGCCGACCCGAGCGCGTCCTCCTTGAGCACGTTGGGAGGGCGACAAGCCGGCTTTTTAGGGATACGCTCCAACTGAGACTTTTTCTTTATCCCCCCTCCCCCCCCGGGCCGATCAGGAACAAACCTCCAAGCGATCCTCGACGCCTGCACGCCCACGGGCCCGCTCTCGGACGCATGCGTCTCCCTCGTGCTCTCTAACCGCAAGGCTGCCTACGGCCTGACGCGCGCGACGTCTCACCCAGCTTCGCTGGGCGGACCGGTGCGGACAAAAGTGCTAAGCCTCAAGACGTGGCGGGAGAAGAAGGAGAACGAAGGGAAGAGTCGGGAGGACTATGACGAGGAGGTTGCGAGGGCGGTGTTGGAGCTGGGCGCTGCGAGCGAGGGCGAAGGGAGGAGGGGAGGACCGGATTTGGTCGTTCTTGCCGGATGGATGCACATCCTCTCCTCGCGCTTTCTCCGCGCTCTCGGCCACGGCGAAGGCGATGAGCGACCAGCGTCGTCGTCGTCCTCTTCCTCCTTCTCGCCGCCGGCTCACCCGATCCCCATCATCAACCTCCACCCTGCGCTTCCCGGCGCCTTCGACGGCTCGTCGCATGCCATCCGAGACGCGCACGAAGCGTTCGCGCGCGGCGAGGTGCTGTCGAAGAAGACGGGCGCGATGGTGCACGAGGTGATCGCGGACGTGGACAAGGGCGCGCCGGTCGTGGTGGAGGAGGTGGAGATGCGGCCTGGCGAGACGCTCGACGAGCTGGAGGCAAGGATACACCAGGTGGAGCATCGGATCATTGTCGACGGTGCGAGGAAGGTGTTGGACCGGCTCGAGAAGGAGGGGCGATAGGCCGAGCGGGCGAGCGATCGATCGATGCGGCTGCTCTTTGCTCTCCTCCTCCCGTTGGTTAGTTCATGGGAAAATCTGGCGGACGATGATGGCAAACGAAGAACGCTGCACGCACGCACGGCCGGCCGGCCGAGCTTGCCTCGCTTGCCAGCCAGCCAGTCAGTCAGTCGACCGCTCCCTTTCGTTGACGACGAGCGACAAGACAAGACGTATGTACAATGGATGGATGGGACCGTCGCCTCCTCGACCTCTGAGAAAACATACATGACCGATCCGAACGCGAACCGACGGACGGACCGCCCGCGCTCGTTGTCCTCACACAGAGCCGTAGCCGGCGGCGAGGCCCTCGACCAAGCGCATGATGCCCCAAGCGCCCGGATCGGGGGGTAGAACGACGTCCCCCCCGTCGCCTTCGCCGCCGCCGCCGTCGCCGACGTACGTCGCCCTGCCGAGTCTGGCCTTCATGCCTCTCGTGCTCTCGGCGCCGCGTCGACAGGCATCGACGGCTTCGGGGAGGGTGCGCATCTGCTCGCCGATGGCGATGCAGAAGGGAGACAGAGCGTCGACCAGCGTCCGGTCCCCTGGCCGGGCGGGCGTGTGCTCGGAGAGCGAGCGCAGGGCCACGCGCGATGCTCGGCGCCAGTCCGGTCCCGTTCCCGTTCCGGCCGACTTGGAGGAGGAGGAAGAAGAGAGGAGGCCCTTGGACATGCCGGCGAGGAAGATGGCATAGATGGCACCGGACGTGCCGCCCATGGTGTTCTCGACGGTGGACGAGATGGACTGGACGAGCTTGGCCGAGTGGGTGAGTGGGAGAGAGCCGGAGCGGAGGGCGGAAAGGACGGCTTTGCAGCCTGCCGAGAGCGTCTCGCCGCACTGCGAGAAAAAAAAAAAAAAAAAAAAAAAAAAAAAGGATGCGACGCGCACAGGTTCTTCGATTGAGCTACGTGAACGACGAGCGAGGGAGAGACGGCACGGCACGGCACGGCACTCACGTCGCCGTCTCCCACAATCGTATCCATCTCCGTGAGCTCCGGCTCGGCGTCTATGGCACGCTGACAAGCGCCCTCGATAGCCTTGCGGATCCTATCCCGCTCCGCCACGGGGATCTCTGCGCCCGTGGCGCCGGTCTCGCGCTTGAACTCGGCCACGCCGAGTTTCTGGATGAGGGCGAGCGTTTCTGCGTCTTGCTCCGATCGGGTGCGGGGGAGGGGAGAGGGGGAGCAATGCGGGTCCGGCCAGGAGGTGCGCGCGCCGGACCACGCCGTCGCTGTCGTGGGGGCGTCGAGGAGGGAGAGGATGGACAATTGCGTCGCCGCCGATGCTGGCACGGAGGAGGGCGGAGACGCGCAGAGCGCTTCGGTGGCGGCTACGTTGAGGAGCTGGGGTCGGGCGGGCGATGAAGAAGAGGAGAGAGACGGGAAAGAGATGGAAAGATGTCAACTTGGGAGCGACGCTGACGGAAGACGAAGGCGCCAAACGAGCAACGCGACGGGGGACGCACGCCGATGGAGAAGCCAGGCATGTTGAGACTGGTCATGTACGTAGAAGCGTATATCCTGCTCGGACGGAGTGAGTAGTCGGATTCTGTTCGGGGGAGCGGACACGATTGGTGGTGAGCCTGGAAGGTGCCCAAAAGCAAGAGAAGCCAGATCTGCCACGAAAGCAAGAAAAGGCAGAGAAGCGAGAAACAGGACAAACCCAGCTGTGTGACGACCTCGTCAACAACCGCTCCAAATTCGAGCACGCTCATTCCGCCGAGGTTGTTGATGAACAGGACTGGGCCCTGTAGCCGAGGAGAAAAAGAAAAAGGAAAAAAAAAAAAAAAAATCAGCGGTCGAGCGATGAACGCCGTCTAGGGACGACGAGAACGCGGACTAACCGTGCCGCCGGTCTGATCGTCGCACTCGCTTCCAAACGGGACGAAGGCCCTCTGCTTGTCAGCAGGGTCTAGGAGAAGACGTAGGCCGTCCTTGACCACTCCTGCCGTATCGGGTTTCTGAGGCACCCTGCTGACACCAGGTTCGTTGTGAAGACCCAAGCCGAGCTCGTAGGCGCCTTCTGGCATCGCCTCGCGTTCCTTGTCGCCCTTGGCTCGGCCGGGGACGTGGCAGTGGTCCAAGCTTGCGGCCACCGTCACGAGGTTCGCCGCGTTGCTCCTTCCGAGGTGGGCGAGCTGGGCGAGGGAGAGCGAGGGGCGGAGAGAGACGGCGGCAGCGCCGAGGATCTTGCAGACCAAGATGTTGCCAGCGTGGCCGCGCCTTCCTACGAGTCCGATGCGGGAGCGAGGGACAGAGACGTCGTCGGCGACGTGCACCACCTCGATGGCGTAGCCCTGCGAGCGAGCCGTCTCCGCGGCGAGGCCAAAGTTGAGGCAGTCACCTGCCGAAGGGTGTTTTCCAACCAGCGGTGAGGGCCCTCCCGGGTCGGTTCGAAAACGAGGCGATGCGATGGGATGCCACGCGATGCCCACCGGCGGACCCTACTCACCGGTGTAATTATTGACAACGAGCACAGCGCCCATCTCGCCAGCGCCGAGCTCAATAGCCGTCCTAACCTGATCAGCCGAGGGGGAAGCAAAGACGTTACCGCTGACGGCGGCGGCGAGCATGCCGTGTCCGACGTAGCCGGCGTGCGCAGGTTCGTGGCCTGCGCCACCGCCGGAGATGATTGTCACGCCCGGGTGACGGGGGATGGGAGCGGGAGCGTATGGCGCGGCGAGCGTGGCGGGGAGGTAGACGACCTTGTGTGGCAGGTAGCTGACGGTCAGAGGGCCAAGCGACGGGCGATCGGTCAGAAGGACGCTCGTCGAGGAGGCGGACGGAGCGACTCACCATCGCAGGGCCGGGTTGAGGGCGATGGTGCCCCTGAGCGACTTTTCGACGAGACCGTCGGGGGACTCGAAAAAGTGCTTGGTGGCCATGTCTGCGAGAGAGAGAAAGGTGGTGTGGTTTGGGAAGGAGAAGGAAGGCGTTGGTGTTGGGAGTGGAGCGGCTCGTCGTCGTTGTCTTGTTCTTCTTCTTCTTCTCCCAGGTCGCTCCGCTCCGAACTGATGTTCTCGATGGTGGTGAGCGATGCGGGGAAGGCCGACGGCGACGGCGACGGGGCTGGTCGCCGAGGGTGCGTGGAGGCGTGCGGAGACGGGGTGCGTGTGTGATTTGGTTGGCTCGCTCGCAGCCGCCGTCGGTGTCTCTGCTCTGCGCGCGGCTTCTGTGCGAGGTGCGGCCGGCGGCGGCGTGGGTGGAGGAGGCGGAGGTGCGTTTATGGAACGAGATTGCATGGCTTGAGCGGCCGGCGGATGGATCACTCGCTCGACCGACACGCGGCGAGCTGGAGGTGAGACAAGAACGAGACGAGGGAGGGTGCGGTGGGAAAGACGCCGCGGTCGGCGACGCTGACACACACGGCGGTCATCGGTGGGTCGGCATCTTGCAAGCTCTTGCGACACGGGGCGGCAGACGCGGACGTTGGCTGAGCGTCGGTTGGAGGTGGTCGATGGCGCGGAGGTTAGTAGCGTCGGTCGAATTCGACCTCGTGGAAGGCGTCGATGCTTCCGTGCGGAGTCCCGCATCGGTGGGCTGGGCTTGGCTTAACTCGGCTCGGCTTGGCTTGCGAGATGCCGCCGGTTGACGGTGCAAGGATCGGCGCTGGTGAAGATGGATGGATGGCTGGTTGATTGGATGGCTTGCTGGCTTGCTAGTTGCTAGTCGCTCGTTGCTTGTCGCTCGTCCGCTCGCCGCCGCCGGTTTGAACGCCGACGGTGACCTCGACGATGGCCCGACCGCGTTCGACGCCGTCGCTCCTCGCTGGCTCCTCACGGACGGCGTATGGGTCGGTGGACGAAGACGGCGGTCGGTGACTAACTACTATGCTGGGCGCTGTCCCCATCGGCCTGTCTCGGCCTCCACAACCGCTCGCGTGGTGTGGTATGGTGTGGGACATACAGACAGACATATACTACAGACAGGCGCATGGATAGACAGACTGACATACGCATGAACCACCGACCCACCCCGACGGCCATCGACCCGACCCCGTCGTCCTCAAAAGGCGACGCCAGCCGTTCTATTCCCTCCCCCTCTACCACCATCCTCGCCCTCTTCCGCACGGCTGACCCCCACCCCGATCAATCATGTCCGCTCCCAACGCCAACGGCGTCGCCACGCCCGGCTACGGCTTCGCCTCCTCGACCAACGTCGCCTCCGGCAGCCCCACCGACCCTCTCTACCCCGCCCACCCGCCCCACCTCGCCGCCCAGCTCATCCGCACCGCCCGCGCCCTCGTCGAGCCCCGCGGCAAGGGCATCTACGCCACCGACGAGACCCCCGAAGGCATCCAGGCCAGGTTGGCCGCCTTCGATAAGGAGGCCGACGTAGCTCGGTCCGAGGAGGAGAACAAGGCCAGGAGGAAGGCCTGGAGGGAATGCCTCTATAAGAACTTGCCCACAGACTACATCTCCGGCGTCATCCTCTACTCGGAGACGCTCCACGACTTCAACCTCGCGCCCCTCCTCACCTCCCGTGGCATCATCCCGGGCGTCCGCGTCGACACCGATGGCTACCCGCTCCCCTTCCCCACCTACACCACCTCGCTCGGCGCAAAGGCCCCCACCGCGGCCGGCGAGGTGGCCACCCAGGGCCTCGACGACCTCCTCCCCCGGTGCCAAAAGGCCTTCACCGCCGGCGCCAGGTTCACCAAGTGGAGGGCGCCCTTCCTCGTCGACGACGCTGGCGCCCTGCCGAGCCCCCAGGCCATAGACGCCCAGGCCGAGGGGCTGGCCAGGTTCGCGGCGACCAGCCAGGCCGCCGGCCTCGTTCCGTGAGTCGCTCCCCGTCCGTCCACGAACAATGTATCAGCCCAAAATGACTCGTTCCTTCCGTTCCGCCCGCCCGCCCCCGCAGCATCGTCGAGCCCGACCTCGACTTTTCCGGAGACGCCTCCCTCGCCCGCTCCGTCGAGGCGCACGTAAAGGTCATCAGCGCCATCTACGCCAAGCTCGCCGTGTACGGGGTCTTGCTCGAGGGTGGGTGTAGAGAGAGCGTGAGAGAAGCGGATGCGATGCGATCGATCGTACCGTGGCAGTCTTGTGTTGTCGTTCGTTAAAATCATCGCGACGATCACTCACGCACGCAATTTCTTCCCAACTTGGCGTCCCGCTCGACGGCTTTCTCCTTTGTTATTACACGCTCTCCCCGCCGCAGGCACCCTCCTCAAGCCCTCCTTCCCGCAACCAGGCCTCAAACACCCGTCGCGCGCCAACGTGACCCCGGCCGAGATCGGCGCCGCGACCGCCGCCGTGCTTGCCCGCTCCGTGCCCGTCGCCGTGCCCGGCATCGTCTTCCTCAGCGGAGGCCTTTCGGACGAGCAGAGCGCCCAATTCCTCAACGCCGTCAACAAGGTCCGCGACGGCAAAACTGGCTCTTCTTCTTCTAACCACGCAGACGGACCGTCATACGGCACCAGGCTACCCCTAATGACCTTCAGCTTTGGACGCGGACTGCAAGGCGACGCGATGGAGAAGTGGGCCGGTGGAGACGAGAAGGCGGCCCAGGCGGCGTTTGAGAAGAGGGCCAAGGTGTGCTTCGCTGCGGCTAAGGGGGAGCTTTGAAAGAGCCGACGACCGACTAGACCGCTCCCTCGCGTGTATCGAAGGTCTTCGCTCCCTCGCGTGTATCGAAGGTCTTCTTCTGCGGTGGTGCTTGTTCGTATTTAAGACTCCTCTTCTTGTTCGTATTTGGGACTCCTTGGGACTCCTCCTTCCTCTTCTTCTTCGCGCGCTCTCCCCGCTACCGAACCCGATCAAATCGATGCAATCCCCTCGGCCGATCGCCCACCGCTTCGAAAAAAAGGAGAAAAAAAACCACTTCTTTCTTGCTAGGTTGGACGGAAACTGGACTTTGTCCGAAGCTTTCGGTCGTGTCCTAAGCGCAGGGAGGGGAGAACAAAGCGGTGCAGTCCCGACCGTCCCCGCCTTAGTCGTTCACGGCGGCCGACGGACAAGCGGACGGACGGATGGCGGTGCGGGGTTTTTATTTTATTTTTATTTTATTGTTTTTTGGAAACCGACGGTCGGCTTCGATCCATACACGTAGTCGCCTCCGACGCCCACCGGAACTTGGCCCTCCTTCACTGCCGCCATTTTCGCCTCCCACCTTCCCGGCCTCTAGCCCAGCCCAGCGTCGACATCGACATCGCCTCCACCGAGCGCTGCGCTCTCCGGTCCTTTATCTGATTTCTCATGTTTGGTACCAGAAGCGCATGCAGGACGACAGCGACAGCGACCGACGAGGAAGGCGAAATCAGCGCAGACGGTCAAGCCAATCGTCCAGATGGGTGGGCGCGTCGTTGTCATGGTAGATGAAGGCGCCTGGCCTGTGCAGTTTGAGATGAAGGAAAGAAAAAAAGGTACATAAATAAAGAAGGAAGGGCGGAGCGACGTCTTGTCAACGTATTTAAAACCGTCGAGCAAATGTCACGCACCGATGGTCCCTCCCACCTGGTCCACTGACACGGTCATTCCGATGGCGAACCGCCCTCTGCGTCTCCGTGAGCGCGTCGTTGCTCGTCCAAGAGACGATGGTGGGAATGGTAGGGTAAGTGCCAAGGGTGATCAGGAAGGTGGAAAAGTAGCGGACGCGGTTACTGTAGTGCTTGCACCGTGTCAGGACAGCGGCCATTCGACCGAAGACGTCGGTCAAGATGCCAAAGAGGACTGCGCTGACGGAGACGAAGAGGAGGGTCAAGGTGATGGAGACGATGATGGTGGAGATGGAGCGCTTGTATCGAGCTGAGAGCTCGTCGGTGACGAGGTTGACGGCATTGAAGTCGTAGTCGTCTGACGTCCAAGCCGCGCTGGACAGAGAAACATGTTGTTCGCCATCTTCTTTAGCCGAACGCATGAACCTTTCCGGCGGCGCGACGAAAGGGGCGAGGGGCGAGTCACAGTCCGACCAGAAAGAAGGTCCAGTCCTGCGCGGAGAGGAGGCCGACGACCTTCCAAGGGGCGGGAGGGCATTACCTTGGGCACCCTCTCGGCGACCAAGACCCCTCGCTCGTCGATCAAGGTATCATTGTTTTCCCAGAGCCTCAAATTTTGCAAGACACCCATGCTGGATCGTGCTCCGCGAGAATGAAAAGGACCATCATACTGAAAAAAAAGGGCTCCCGTCGATAAAAAACGTGAAACGAACGGAAACGCGGGACGCGAAAAAAGGTACATCGACACGACAACGTATCAACACAGCGTTAGTACACATCAACTTATCGTCCAGGCGTTACAGAGCGGAGCGGTCGGCCGTCCCGTCGTCGACAAACAAGATAAAAGGGAAAAAGGGGGGAAGGAAAAAAGAAAAGAGAAGGGTATGGGGCGGGAGACAAGGGGGTCATCGTTCTTATGGGGCATATGCGGTCGGCGACGGCGCGGTGGCGAGGGGAGGGCGCGCAACTGTTCTGACTCAGGGTTAATGAGAAGAGACGGGAGAAAGGCGCACGAACGGACGGGGAAGTACGGATGGAGGGCCGAGGCAAGCCAAGCCAAGTTAAGTTGAGCAGAGTCGGGAGCCACCGAGAGACGACGAGAGGGAACGGTCTGACGAGCGAGAGCCGCACGAACCGAGCGGGTCTGGCTTACCACGCCGGGAATCTCTGCTTATCGGGGGTATCGCATTCCACAAGCGGCGGTGTGACGGCGTGAGCGGGTTGGTCACTGAGTCACACGTCTTCGCGCTCAGTACTTGGGGCGGCGGCCCCAAGGGCGGTACGAGTCTGCGTGGATGGAAGTAGGGACGAGAGGGAAGGAAAGAGTAGTCCGGGGAAGGTATGGGGTAAGGCAGGAAGTCTATAATACAGGGGCGACGGACGGACGAGCCGCACCGACTCCCCAATATTTTTTATTTGTTTTTATTTTTTTTATTTTTCGCTTTTTTTTCATACGCCAGCCGGTTTGGCACACTTTCTCTTCTCGATCCTCCCCGTCTTGGGATCTCGCATTTCGCACCAGCTGATCGGCTCCATCGGGTTCCCGCCTCCGCCGCCGCCGCCGCTGGCCAACGAGGCGCTGGAGGGATCGGCGAGGGTGAGGAAAGAGGAGGAGACGGCGAAGATGACGCCCAGCGAGTTGTGCGCCGTCGAGAGGTAGTACGACCGCGCGTCGCCGAGAGAGATCTGGCCATGGGATGGATGGCCGAGGGGAGCAACACGCGCACCATAAATAGTGCCTTGGTGAGCGTTCGCGGCGCTTCCTATGCGACACCTGCACCGAACGGCCACTCACCACACTAGCGCGGACGATGTCTCCCGGCCGAAAGCACTCCCACACCTTGACCTTGTCCTTCTCCGTCGCGCGGATGTCCTGCACGCGGATCACGCCCTGGAACTCTTCCCGACACGGCCGGCCGTCGACCACCTGGATGGAGAGCGTGGCCTGCCGGGATGTTATGCGCGTGATCTTTCCGATGACCTTGAAAAGTCGTACGAGTAAAAAAAAAAATCGGCGGGGGGAGGGGGGGCAAAACTGTCCATCAGCTCCGACGCCGATCGATGCAGGGAACATTCAAACTCAACGATGTGAGGAATGGGGAAGCCAAGCCTTCAGAAACAAATAGCGTATAAAATGAAGATTCGCCATCGTCCGCCTCGCGCACGAGTCTGACTCCGACAGCTCCAATATATAGCGGTCATCTCTGGCCAAGCCGAGCGATGGATGTACACTCGCACACCATCCTCCACCCCAACTCAGCCATGAAAAACAATCCCTACTCACCACGCTCTCAGGCTCCGGAACACCCGCCATCTCCTGTCCGCCCTTGACGCTCACGACCGCCCCTTGCCTCTCCATCTCTCCCACGAGCGATGAGAGAATGTGCGACCCTCGAGCAAACGTGCCCTCCCCCGGCACAAAGCTCGGCTGGGACGCTGATTTGGCGAGAGGCAACGGCTGCCCCGGGAGAAGCAGGTTAGACGTATTTGAAGACGACATGGTTGCAAGGCTCTTGCAAGCGCCAAGCAGGTCAACAACACAAGACCAGACGACGACGACAAGAGCCGCCAGAAGAAAGACCCACCTTGACGGCCGCAGTCGGTAGTCACGTGCCTCAACTACCTAGGTTGCCGAGGTGGGGGCCCTGCGGAACTTCGGACCGAACCCATGGACCACCATACCCTCCCTTCGTCCCTATAATTTCAAGTCTGGAAACCCCTTCTCTCCTTCCCCTTAGAGTTTAGGATGTCCAAGATCGTCTCCGACCCTGTCCCGCTCGTATCGTCCCTTGCTTCCATTTACAGCTCGGCGGAGAGCGTGGCGAAGCAAGGCGAGCGCTGGGACAAGCTCGCTTCCAGCTTCCAGGAGCTTTACGGTACCAAACCGGATTTCGTCGCCAGGGCGCCTGGGAGGGTGAACTTGATTGGAGAGTGAGTGGAGAGCCGGCCCTGGTTGTGTGGGCGCTCATTGGCGCCTCCTGCTGCTCGATGTTGGGCGAAACGGGGCGTGACTGTGTCGAGCGTTCGGCGAACTCGATAGCGCGCTGACGGTCGTGGCCCGTACCTATCGCTCAGGCATATCGACTATGTCGGCTTCAGGTAGGTCGAACTGGACCGCCTCGGTGTTGGACCCGAGTCTCTTCTTGCCGCTCACAATCGTCTCGTCCTGGTCTCGCCTCGCTCAGCGTTTTCCCTGCGGCCATCGAAAAGGACGTGCTGATGGCTGTGCATGTGAGCCGGCCGACGTCCTACTCCTCAGCCGGCAAGATCCGCTTCCGCCTTTCCAACGTCTCCTCCGCCTTTGCGTCCACCGAGTTCACCTCCTCCCCTCAGAGTCCGGACGAGGTGACGCTCCACAAGGACGGCGACTCGGTGTGGGCCAACTACTTCAAGGTCGCCCTCAAGGGACTCCACCCTTATCTTCCGCCCGACCTCCTTTCTCCAGAGCACGCCCCGGCAGAAATTGACGTCCTCGTCGATGGCACCGTCCCGCCGGCCGCCGGTTTGAGCAGCTCCGCAGCCATGACCACTTGCAGTTCCATCGTGGTCCTTCAGGCCTTCGGCGCCAGACAGCTCATAGGCCGGTCCCGGATGGCCCAGGTCGCCATCGAAAGCGGTGGGTAACTCAGACGTTGGTGACACGACTGTGACGGTCCTGTGTTGATGCTCAATTTCCACTTTTGTCCGACTTTGCGCTCGTGCAGAGCGCCTTGTGGGCGTCAACTCTGGGGGGTGAGCATCGAAGACACCCTCCCCAAGCCAAAGTTCGCCTGGCGCTCACAGCCTTTCCTTTTCCATGTGCGTTCATAGCATGGATCAAGCGGCTTCCATCTTCTCCGTTCCCGGCCACGCTCTCCACATCAACTTCTCCCCTTCCCTCTCCGCCACTCCGGTCAAGCTCCCTGAGACGGACCCGTCGATCAGCTTCGTCATCGCCAACACGCTCGTCAAGGCGGACAAGAAGGTCACTGGCCCGAAGAACTACAACCTTCGTGTCGTGGAGACGTGGATCGCCGCTCGCATCTTGGCCTTGCACCTGGGCCTTGCACAGAAGGGACCGGGAGGGGTCAAAGGCCCGAGGACGCTCCGAGAGGTCGTCAACCGATATTTCGACGCGCACCCGGACGAGCTCGCCAAGGTTAAAGAGGGCGGCGCACACCCTGCTGGAGACGAGGCGGCCAAGATAAAGTGGCTTGGCGGGGTCCTGGAAGAGGTCATCAAGAAAGAGGGATACACGAGGGAGGAGGCCGAGAAGGCAACCGGATTCGTGGGCAAGGCGTTTGACGAGGAGTATCTCAGCGCTTTCCCTGGTACGTAGAAGGAGAGCCAGTTGTCGTGCTGTCTGGTCAACCAACATTTATCGCCCGGCGTTGTCGATGACGAAACTGACGTGACCGACGTCGATTATGACCTCAGTCGTTTACGACCGTCTGGCGATCTACAAAAGAGCGACACACGTCCTCTCCGAAGCCGAGCGGGTCTACCTATTCCGCTCCATCGCTACCGCCGCCTCCTCTTCGTCTTCCTCTTCGTCTTCCTCTTCTTCCTCCCCAGATGTCCTCCACGGTCTGGGTGAGCTGATGAACGCGAGCCAGAAGAGTCTGAAAGAGGACTTTGCGGCGAGCTGTGTCGAGATCGATGAGCTGTGCGAGATCGCCAGGAGGAACGGCGCCGTGGGCAGCCGGCTGACTGGTGAGTTGGATTTCACCCTGACGTTGCCGTCTTATTGCTCTGGTGCTCTCCGCCCTACGACCGCGCCCGTAGTGGAGCGTCGACTGACGGTCTATCTGTCTCACCCTCCTTTCTCCTCGCGCATCTTTCCACCTCCTCAAAGGCGCAGGCTGGGGCGGATGCACGGTGCACCTGGTCCCGACTCCGCAGGTGCCGTCCTTCATCTCGGCGCTCCGAAAAGACTATTACGCGAAACGCTTCCCCAACCTCTCCGAGGAGCAGTTGTGGGACGCACTGTTCGGAACGGGATGCGAGGGAGGCGCTGTGGTTTATGAGGTTTGAGGGGAAAGAGGCGCTTCCCCCTTCACCGTCGGTCAGATGGCTGGCCGGATGGAGCGAGGGAGGGCCTGAGGCGATGTGTCTCGAGCAGAGGCTTGTATGCACACCACATTCACCGTCTGATTGACTGACTGTTGGCGGAAAGAAATCGAGTCGCGTCGCGTTGCAGTCATATATTTATTTATTTATTTGCTTTGCCGCCCGTGAACGCGGGCGTGCCGTGCCGATTGCGTGCGCGAGCCGGCTCCCGCACGCGTCCTGGACGTGCTCGAGCTCCGTCTCCGTCTGCCCGCGGTCGGGCTCGGCTCAGCGGCGGACTGGCGGCAGACGAATTTTCGCAGAGCGCCGTTCCCTCCTCTTCCACCCTTGCTCCCATCCTCTGTCCCCTACCATCCACCCCCCTCGTTCGTCCTTGTAGGCTTCTGCTGCTCGGACTCTCCCTTTCCTCTTCGGCGTCCTCTCCATCCCTCTGTTCCCGTTTCCGTAAACAAAAAATCCGTCAAGATGTGAGCCAACGCTCGTCGCGACCGCCCGGTGGAAGGCGGGAAAGGGGGTCACTCGAGCCGTGTCCTGCCCAGCGGTCGCTCACCCTTCTGTTTCCCTTCTTTTGCCGTCTCTTTTCCCACCATGCAGGGTCAAGTTCACCGTGGGCGAGATCCGCGGGCTTATGGACAAGCCGACCAACATCAGGTCAGTTCCCCTTTTTCCGTCGGTGGCAATCAGGGGCCAGCGAGACAGACGCCGGCCAAGCGAATCTCAATCTCACTCGAGCCTGGTCTTGAATCCATCTTTCCCTGCGATGTCTTTCGAACGAAATGAAACAGGAACATGTCGGTCATTGCCCACGGTGTGTACTTCCTTGCCTCTCCGTCCCCGTCTTCGAAGCCATAGAGGATGGAGTGCTCATCTCTCTCCACCTCCACTTTCTCTCCTCGTGTAGTCGACCACGGCAAGTCCACCCTCACTGACTCTCTCGTTTCCAAGGCCGGTATCATTGCCACCGCCAAGGCCGGCGAGGCGCGATACACCGACACCCGTGATGACGAGAAGGAGCGTGGTATCACCATCAAGTCTACCGCCATCTCCATGTACTTCGAGATGGAGAAGGATGACATCTCGTCGATCAAGCAGAAGACCGAGGGCAACGAGTTCTTGATCAACCTCATCGACTCGCCCGGTCACGTTGACTTCTCCTCCGAGGTCACCGCCGCTCTCCGTGTCACCGACGGTGCGCTCGTCGTCGTCGACTGCATCGAAGGCGTGTGCGTGCAGACCGAGACCGTGCTCCGCCAGTCTCTGGGTGAGCGCATCAAGCCCGTCGTCTGCGTTAACAAGGTCGACCGTGCCCTCCTCGAGCTCCAGGTGTCCAAGGAGGACCTCTACCAGACTTTCTCTCGTACCATCGAGTCGGTCAACGTCGTCATCTCGACGTACAACGACCCCGTCCTCGGCGACGTCCAGGTCTACCCCGAGAAGGGTACCGTCGCCTTCGGCTCCGGTCTCCACGGCTGGGCCTTCACCCTGCGCCAGTTCGCCGGTCGTTACGCCAAGAAGTTCGGTGTCGACAAGGACAAGATGATGGCCAAGCTCTGGGGCGAGAACTACTTCAACCCCGCGACCAAGAAGTGGTCGACCAAGGACACGGATGCCAACGGAAAGCCGCTCGAGCGTGCCTTCAACATGTTCGTCCTCGACCCGATCTTCAAGATCTTCGACGCTGTCATGAACTTCAAGAAGGACTCCATCGCCCCCATGCTCGAAAAGCTCGACGTCAAGCTCGCCGCGGACGAGCAGGATCTCGAGGGCAAGCAGCTTCTCAAGACCATCATGAGGAAGTTCCTGCCCGCCGGTGACGCTCTCCTCGAAATGATCGTCATCAACCTCCCTTCGCCTGCCACTGCTCAGCGCTACCGTGTTGAGACGCTCTACGAGGGCCCGATGGACGACGAGTCCGCCATTGGTATCCGTGACTGCGACCCCAACGGTCCCCTCATGCTCTACGTTTCCAAGATGGTCCCCACCTCGGACAAGGGCCGCTTCTACGCCTTCGGCCGTGTCTTCTCCGGCACCGTCAGGTCTGGCCCCAAGATTCGCATCCAGGGCCCCAACTACACTCCCGGCAAGAAGGAAGACCTCTTCGTCAAGTCCATCCAGCGCACCATTCTCATGATGGGTCGCTACATTGAGCCCATCGAGGACTGCCCCGCTGGCAACATTGTCGGTCTCGTCGGTGTCGACCAGTTCCTCCTCAAGAGCGGCACTTTGACCAGCTCCGAGACTGCGCACAACATGCGCGTCATGAGGTTCAGCGTGTCCCCCGTCGTGCGAGTCGCCGTCGAGGTCAAGAACGCCAACGACCTTCCCAAGCTCGTCGAAGGTCTCAAGCGTCTCTCCAAGTCCGACCCGTGCGTCCAGACCATGATCTCGGAGACCGGTGAGCACATCGTCGCCGGTGCCGGTGAGCTCCACCTCGAGATTTGCTTGAAGGTGAGCGTCCTTTTCGATTTCTCATGCGTGATGCCCACGCCCCTCGCGACACTGCCCACTGATGCAATCCTGCTCCCTCCTTCACCGTACAGGACCTCGAGGAGGACCACGCCCAGATCCCCCTCAAGATCTCGGACCCCGTCGTCGGCTACCGTGAGACCGTTCAGGCCGAGTCGTCCATGGTCGCCCTGTCCAAGTCGCAGAACAAGCACAACCGTCTCTACGTCAAGGCTGAGCCGCTCAGCGATGAGCTTTCGAATGACATCGAGGCCGGCAAGGTTGGCGCTCGTGACGATTTCAAGGCCCGTGCCCGCCTGCTCGCCGACGAGTATGGCTGGGACGTGTCCGACGCGAGGAAGATTTGGTGCTTCGGCCCCGACACCACGGGCCCGAACCTGCTTGTTGACGTGACTAAGGGTGTCCAGTACCTCAACGAGATTAAGGACTCTTGTGTCGCTGCCTTCCAGTGGGCCACCAAGGAGGGCGTGTGCGCCGAGGAGAACATGCGCGGTATCCGCTTCAACATCCTTGACGTCACCCTTCACACCGACGCCATCCACCGAGGTGGTGGACAGATTATCCCCGTCACCCGTCGCGTCTGCTACGCCGCTGCCCTGCTCGCCACCCCTGGTCTCCAGGAGCCCATCTACCAGGTAAGCGGTCGTATTCGGGTGCGGCACAAAGCGACGCCAACTGACCACAGTCGCCCCTTCTCCTCCAAGGTCGAGATCCAGTGCCCGGAGACCGCGCTCGGCGGTATCTACTCCACCCTCAACAAGCGTCGCGGCCACGTCTTCTCCGAGGAGCAGCGCCCCGGCACTCCCATGTACACCGTCAAGGCCTACCTCCCGGTCGCCGAGTCCTTCGGCGTGAGTGTCCCCCTTCTTCATCACTTCGTCCTCCTCCTCTTAACGCTGTTGGCCGTAACTTACGTTGTGTCCGCCACCCGGCCCCGCTTCACTCTCCCTCCCTTCTCGCGCTCAGTTCAACGCGGACCTCCGCGCCCAGACCTCCGGCCAAGCATTCCCCCAGTCCGTCTTCGACCACTGGGCCCTCATGTCCGGCACGCCGCTCGAGAAGGGCAGCAAACTTGAGCAGCTCGTCGTGGGCATCCGTACTCGCAAGGGTCTCAAACCCGAAATTCCTTCCCTCGACACGTACTACGACAAGCTCTAGACGGCGATGGCTTGACAACCTCTGGGTCCGGGAGAATTTTCGGACTTCGTCTACTAGAGCCCTCTACATGTCGTTCATCTAGCCACACGCAGGTACCTGGCGTGCTCATCTTTGTATTGTCCTACTTGGTGATGAGGTGAAATCGTTCGATGCTTGGGGGTGGTGTGATCGTGTGGAGAGGCTCTTATTTGTTTTCTGTCCTTTTGACTAGCGGAGAATGTGCACTATTCCTAACTCTCTTACAATATATGAGAGGTACGGCTTGATAGGAGCAAGGTCGTTTTCTGCCTTGTGCCAGCTGCATGCCTTTGTGGACAGACGACTGTCGTGACGAGTTCTCCAAGTGACAAGCCGCATGTGGAGTGGAAGCCAGAAGGAGATGCCGGTGCCGCCGGATGCTGATCTCGTCTTGGCTTGGCTGCCGTGCTCCTGGTGGGTGGTTCTCTCACAAGCGGCCAGAAAGCCCAGGAGAGGAGCGGCGGTCGCAGAACCGTGGCCTGGCAGATCGCTCCCAGCTAGAGAGCGAGAGGGAGGTGGAGGAAGGCATCAGACGAGACGAGGCGGCCCTGTTTTCGTTCGTATTGGCTTGTGCGCCCTGCTTCTTTCTTCCAGCTAGCCTGCCATTGAGGGGCCCTTAGTGGCATATTGTCGAACATTGAGTACATACACCTCGGCTCATTATCCACACAACATTCGAGTACAACAATCGCTCTCCAGAAAGTGCCAGGTCTTTCAGAAGCCGGTGGTCCGACCGAGTCCCGGATTGGTATCGTGCGATAGAAGAGAAAGAGCGAGAGAATGAGACTAGGAGGAAAAGACAAATCAGTCATCGTTATCGTCACCGGGGTGGGGAGGGCGCGCTCGTCGTCCAACCCCGTCTTTCGCTGTCATCCTTGCCCCCCTTCCATTCTTTCCCTTGCACCCGCATCAGATTCACTTGGCCGATTATCGTTCGCTTCGTCTCCGACTCGCCCTTCCCTTCCAGCTTGTGATGAATCACCACGGCCACTATCATCAGCCGCCGCGCCATCGGCCCGCGTCTCAGACGAGCTAGATCCAGGTTCGATGGAGTGCTTGAGCTTTGAAGAAGAAGCCCTCCCGGCCAGGCCACCTTGAGCATAAGATTGAGCCCCCGTCCCTGTCGCCGAGCTCGCTCTCGGCCTCTCGCCTGGCCAGGGCTGAGGTTGGCTCAAACTCGTCGACTTCGAATCGAGCCTAACCGGTCCGGCCCCCTCTCTCGCTATCTTCCCCCCCATAGCGACGCCAGCCGCTCCGCCTCGTTTGGGGGAAGATGCGAGTGAAGGCGAGCCAGAAGCGCTGGCGCCGGAAGAAGCAGAGATGAGCAAGTAATGCCCTGGAGAGAGGCCTGTTGGTATTGCCATCGCTGTGGCGGCCGTGCCAGCCGCCGAGGCTCCTCCAAGTTCTGCGCTCGTCGTACTGGCATGGATTCGACGTGGTCTGGTACCCACGCCCACTAAGGAGGATTGCGACATTATCCGGTTCACGAGTCCCGATCCTGTCAAGCCGAGATCCGAGCTGGTGGAGCTCCGGTTTCGCAGGAGAGGGGTGATCTCTCCTGGGATAGAGGACAGGCTCATGCGGAGAAAGGCATTGGGGAGGGAGCTGGATGAGCGAGAAGCACGAGGAGAAGACCTCGAGCCCGTGCCTGAGCCAGAGACGCGAATTCGAACGGACCCAGCAGGAGGTGCAGCACGACGAAGCGGGGCTGAGGAAGAGACAGACGAAGCGGGGACGCCGACGGGGGTAAGGATGGCCATCTGCGGTGTTGTCATCGAGCTTGAGGAAGTATGACGCAAGCGAGACGAGGTGGTCTTGGTCTTCTTCTTCAGGCCGTCTACGCGGCCCAACTTGGCCTGTTGCCGACCTCCGTCCTCGTCTGCTCGTCGCTCTCCGTGGGTGTCCTCTTGCTCCTCCTCCACGCCTCCTTCCACACGATGACGATGCCCGTCCGGCGCCAGTCCCATCTCTTCATCTCCCTCTTCCGCTATCTCTTGTCCCAAGCCTGCATTGCGGGTAAGGAGAAAGACGCCAGAGAAGATGGTGCAGACGCCGAAGAAAAAATTGAGCAGGCGGTGCGTCTCCAAGTCCTCGAAGTCGCGGTAGAGGATCGCTGAGCCGATGATGGCTGTCGTCCACGGTTCGGATATCACAAGGATGGTGAGCTTCGACGAATGCAACGTTCATATCGAACGAGGAAATGCAAGATAAGACTTACCGGACAGGGTGAACAAGCAAAACTGCGTAGGAATGACTTCACGGCTATCGAATCGCTGCAAAGCCCTGTTGAGGTACATGATCTGCATGATCGCTGTTGAAACCAGCACGAGGACGATGGGATACGTGATCCACTCGCGGAGGGCGCCTATGAAGCTGTAGTTCAGCACCGAAGAGATTCCTTTCGTTGAAAGGACGGTAAAGCCACCTGCCAAGCGTACGTGGAGAATATAAAGCCGGAAGGGCATCAGCTGAACGCCCGCTCCTCGTATCACTGACCTGACCGGACCAAAACAAGGGCTAGCAGCAAAAGAATGCTTAGGGAACAACGTATCTCACCGAAAACAGCACAAAGCCCCACGTCGACCAAAATCCATCTATCTCCGGCTTCCCTTTCGCTCAAAAAGGCCAGCACGGCCGCAAGGAAGGCGGAAACGGCGGCGTAGATCAAGAAGACGGTCTGCGTAATCGCGCGGATCAGAGCTTTGGTAGAGAGCTGGAGAGGCAAAAGGATGGCCGAACAGGTAGGTGAGCCGGTGGAAGACAGAAAGAAACGAGCATGAGACTTAAGGCAGCCTTGACCCGACCCGATTCGCTCACCCTCTTGTCTTGTGACCTACTACTGAACACGACAGTGACGGAGCCAATGATTGCAAGCATCATGCCTTTGTTTGGACGTCATGCAGGCAATTTGCGAAACCCAATCAGAGACATGAGGCGAAGGATCAAGTCAACAGCCAACCTCCACGCTTCCTCGTGTCCACCAATCCCCCTTCCAAACTCAATCAACATAACGGGGCACGGAAGACCCTACTCACCAAAAATATCCCTCTTTCGGAAGCGCTCTCCAAGCAAGAGCGGCGAAATGATGCAGTTACTCAAGAGTGCCACAGCTCCTAGAGGGGCGACGAGCGAGGCGGGAGCGAAGCCGTATGCTGCGTTCATTGACATCAGTCGGCAAATTTGAACGGTTTTTCGTCGACAAGGGAGTTGAGCAAGGTGACGTAGAGAAGTATCGGATGACAGTGCGGAAAGAAAAGATAAGAAGAAACTCTCTGTCTATCGCAACAGAAAAGGTAGAAAAATAGCGTGGACTCACAAAGAAAGTTTCCCGCTTCCCCCAGAGCCATCAAGCACAGCCCAGTCCACCAAAGCCTGCTCCTTAGATACAACGCTGGGCCATCGCTTCCTCCTCCCCCGTTCTCCCAGTCCATGTCGCCAGGGCCGCCCCGGCCGTTCTTGGCGGAGGATTCACTAGCAGAGCGGCGGGAGCGGGAAGGGGAGAGGAGTGAGGCTTTCCGTCGCTGTGAAGATTGAGAGAATGTGCGATAAGTGTCCGGGTGTGAATCCTCGGGTTGGGAGGACGAACGACGGCGGTTGGACTTGGAAGAAGTGGCGGACGAGAGGGGCAGCGTAGAAACGATCATGGTAGGACTCGGGGTGGAAAGAGGAGCATGGCCGTCACGCTCCTCCTCGTCCCCGCTGCGTGCCCTCGCCGTCGCGTCGGACGATGAGGTTCCAGATCGTCCATCGTCCACTTCACCAACACCATGAGCGACGACGCCCATAAGGTCATGTCCCTCACGTCGGACTGCCAATCCGACCGTCTCGTCTGTGTCTCCCGGACTCCTCATGGCCTCAGCCTCCGATGCCTCGCGCGCCCTTTGAATCAATCGATTGACTTCGGCTGGCTCAGCAGTGATGGAGCGGACCATAGGAGGAGGGCTGCGCGGATCGTTCGAACCTCGATCGGACGGCAACGGTGGTGGTGGACTCCGAGCAGGGGAGGAAGATGTCGAGGATGGCGGGAAGAACGGAACAGAATCCTCTGCTACTTGCAACTCCGTCGTTGCCGTGTTCACCGCCAACTTTGGGACTGATGAATCTGGACTGTACGAGCTGCCTGGCACTTCAAATGCAGTGGCCCGGGGCGTAAGCGTGTCGAGCGCTGTCTCTGGCACCACATCGAGCTCCAGCTCGGGGAGAAGAGGGCTAGGCGCACCGGATCGAGAAACGCTGGCGGGTCCAGAGGAGACAACGGAGGTGTGTGAGGCGAAGGATGAGGTTGAAGAGGCGGCAGAATAGCCACGTCTTCTCTTCCAAGCCGGGCATGAGCCGGAGTCCTGGTCCCTGTCGTCGTCGCGATCAGTTTGACTATTTTGCTCGTCCCCATGGTTGATGTCGCTCTCAGGACATCCGTCGTCTAATCGGGCTTCATCATCGACCAAGGATGGGTGGTCAGACCCTCTGACGTCGTCGGCATCCTCGTAGATCGTGCTCCCCCACCCACACCTGCCCGGTTGCGGAGTGATCGAACTTGCATCCGCTTCGGTGCGGTTCTCCTCCCGCTCCTCGCCTACAATCTCCTCCTCTTCTTGCTCTTCCTGCCGCTCGGCAATGCGATGGTGTGCGAGCTTTTGGCAATTGAGAGCAAGGCTGATGATCACATTGCCAGCCACTGAGACGGCGACGCCGATCAGCCTGCCGCATTGCCGAGGAGAGAAAAAGCGGAGAGACTGAGCGAGTGGGTTGAGATGAGGGAACAACAGATGGACTCACGTTGCAGAGGATGCCGTGCTCATCGTTTCTACCTTGCCTCGTCGTCAAGACTGAGAAAGAATCCCATCGAGCAAGCTACGATGAGGTTCAGCTCAATGCGCGTCTTCGGCCCTCTGCGGTTCCCCGCTTCGACGGGGGCGGCAAAAAATTCCACGGCGCCCGCTTGCCTTTTCGGGTTAAGGCGCCCTTCCACCTCCTTTCCCTCCTTTTCGTTTTCCTTTCCTCAGAGCAGATCGCTGAGGCGGCGGGATGGTAGAACGAGGCCAAGTTCTCCCCGCGTTCCCGGCCACCGCCTTTACCAGCCTCCCAGGCAACCGCCCACCCAAGCAGGGGAAGTGGCTGCGGCCAATCGGGCGGCTGTACGCACGTGGTCATATCGGGCGAAACCGAGTGCGCCCTCGACCTGGTCGTTCCCTTCCTCTTTGTGGCAGCAACGGAGCAGACAAGGACGATGCGTACCCATCACTACCCCGCCATTACCGACTTTCCGGTGTACGCCCTTGCCTTCGCTGGCGACGACCGGCTCTTCTACGCCGGAGGAGGCGGCCCGGGAAGGAGCGGCGTCAAGAACAGGATTGTAAGTCGCGAGCTGTCACATCGTTTGACGCCGCGACCGTCTGGACGATAGAACGGCATCGTATTCAAACGAAGGGTGGATTGAAACCTCGTACCTCGCTTCTTCCCACCCTTCCTCAGCGCCTTGTCCGCGTCCCTATTCCGGCCGCCTCTTCCGCCCCTCCGGCCCTCACCACGCTCTCCGAGCTCGAGCTGAGCAGTGACGAAGATGCACCCATGACCCTCGCCATCGTCCCTTCCGCCAGGGAAATCAACGAGAAGAACGATGATACGGCAGACACCAGCTCCACTAGCACCCTGGTTGCTGGAATCAACAGGCCCGAGTCGCTTATTAAGGAGGGGAGGAACGAGAACCTGAGGGTGTTCAAGGCGGAGGCCAAGGAGGGCGGGTGAGCGATGGACCGGCAAATGAGTGGGAAGTGGAAGCACTGAAGCTGACCAGGCCATCATGTACCATGCAGGATTAAGGTTGACAAGGCGGTCAAGACGATGACATCGCTCGATCCAGAGCAATATCAAGTGACTTTGAATCCTCCTTCTCAATCACCTCTTCATCATCCTTGCTCACCACCCTTCCCTCCTTCGTCCGTTTTGGCAACGACTTGCAATCGGCATGTCTGATCTTCACGGCCGCCCGCAGAAAGCCATGGTCTTCTCCCCAGATGGCAATCTCCTGGGAGTAGGCTCTACCGACGGTCAATTCTCGCTTCTGTCCTACCCTTCCCTCGTCGACGTTCTACCACCCTTGCAATTCAAGGGAGAGGAGGTTCTGGATGCAGATTTCAGCTTGGATGCGAAAATGGTAAGTCGAACTAGGCCGTTGGAATCGTCCATTGATCGGTCCGGCTTTGCCCGATCTTGCTCTGACCTTATCTTGTTGGTCACCATGGTGTCCATCATGACGTCCAAGCTTCTTCTATTTACTTGTTCTCCCAACTGACTGTTTCGATCCGTATCGTGCCGTTTCCTCCCGTCACCTCGTCGCTCTGCAACCAGGTCGCCATTGCCACGCCAAAGCGCCTCTGCATCTACGCCACGGCGCTCGGAACAGACAGCGAGCGCAAGCTGATTCAGACCATTGAGCGCCCTGTCGTGAAAGGCCAGAACGATTGCGTTTTCAGGAACGTCAGGTAAGCTGGAATGGTGTGGATGAGGCGGATGTGCGGCGCCCTCCGCAGCACGATCCAGCTAGCACGCTCACCCCGTCCTTGTCTCCATGCTTATTTTCATCTGGTCCAGGTTCTCCCGCTCTCAGAGAGCACCGTCCCGGCTCTTCACGCTCGTCAACTCGGTCGCCTCCCGAACGGCTAAGAAGGGCGCGCCTAGGAAGGCGTTCGTGAGCATCTGGAACACTGAAACCTGGGAGCTGGTGCGGACAAGGAGCGTGAGCGATAAGCCTGTTACCGGAATCGATTTGAGGTGAGCCAGAGGCTAAGGAGGGGCCATGCGGGTTTTGATAACGCGTTCGCGGGTTTGTCCGGATCTTGTTCGACATCCAATTGACCGCGCGCCCTTCTCGATCCCGCTTCGTCGCGCTCTTTCGAAACTCGGTCGATATAGCTCGGACGGCAAACTTTTCGCGTACGGCTCGTCCGACCTAAGCGTCGGAGTTCTTCAGGCCGACACTCTGCGAGTGAGTGCTCGCGATCGCTTTCGTCAATGTCTATCTGCTGTCGGCGTTTATGCTTGGAAGGCTTGCGAGGCGCCGCTCCTCTGGCCATGTCGTTGCGCATTTCCGCTATTGCCTTTTCTTACGCATTTTCTTCCACTCCGCACAGCCGGTCCTTCACATTCTCCGTGCCCACGACTTTCCTGCCACGGCGATCAAGTTCAATCCCTCTGCCTCGCTTCTCGTTACTGCCAGCGCAGACAACACGCTCAGGGTCATGTCGGTGCCTAAAGGTGCTGCTGAGGGTGGGGGTGAGTGTTGTCCTCAGTCTGGCCTGGGTGCTCGTCACTCGATTTGTTCGCTTTCAGGTCCACCTACGGTCATTCATCCGCTTCCTTTCCTTTGTTCTCCGCCCCGGTTACCTTGCATCCATCCCTGCACATCGAAAAGGCGTCCCCGTCCGCCTCATCCTCTTGCTCCTCTCGCTCCTCCTCATCCTCCTCGCCATCTTTGCACAGCGCGTCATGTCGTAATACAGATAGCGGGCGAAACCGTAGAATCTTCAGTTTATAATCAGACACGCCACGGGTTGTGCGGGGTCCGCGCCGCGATACGAGCGGCGAACGTATCTATACCCGAAAAAGGGATGTAGGTAGTCTGGCCGAGCGAGAAGACCGAGCGAGGGGCTTTGTGCGACCTCGAGGTCTTCTTGCCTTGCTTCGGTGCTCCATCCCCTTGCCCTGGAAACCAAGATCGCGCGCGGGTTGAAGGTGGCCAGAGGAGAGGATTCATGTGCGAATGTATGGCCCGCTTGCCGCTCCTGACCCGTCAGCCTCGGGATCGTCGTCGGGTCCCGGAAGCACGACGGACGACTTGGAACGCTTTGAGGCGGACGCACGCAAGCTCGCTCGCTCCGCTCCCCAGACGGGAATCCCCTCCAACATATCGCACGACACCCAAGCCGCCTCCAAGTCGAGCGAGCAGCATCATCCAAGTCAGTGGCGCCAGTTCCTCCGCCCTTTCTCTCATGTATTGTTTTCTAGGAAACTCGCCGGCTTGTGTTCAGTTTCTCATCAGGAAAAGAGGAAGCAGCAAATGGAGACGAGTTCGACGGCGAGCCTACGCCTACGCGCCAGAGGCGAGCTGAACGAGAACGAGTGATGGCTAGGAGGGAGTGGGAAAGGAAAAGGGTGGGATGGAGGGCGGTGGGGGGCGGAGGGGGATGGGCGATGGGATGGGGTGGGATGGAGGGCGGTGGGGGGCGGAGGGGGGTGGGCGATGGGATGGGGTGGGATGGAAGGATGGAGGAAGAACGAAGAAGGAAGAAGGAAGAAGGGGGAAGGCGAAAACTGCTGGTTGGGTTGTGTGTCTCTACCTATCTACCTACCTACCTATCTACCCTGCCTAAGAGCGCCTCCTCGAGCCCGTCCCGTCTCGTCGTACAAAGCAGGCCGTCGAGTCGAGCCCACGAACCAAAGCCGCCGAGGACGGCATCAATGCACACACACAGACGGACGGACAGAAGGACGGACGGACGGACGGACGGAGGGGTGTTCGTCAGAGGTATCGTCCCTTTGATTCCAAAGATTTCGAATACAA
This sequence comes from Peribolospora baueri, assembly GCA_029717555.1. NCBI lineage: Eukaryota > Fungi > Basidiomycota > Peribolosporomycetes > Peribolosporales > Peribolosporaceae > Peribolospora > Peribolospora baueri. Next base: position 54,125 of record JAMDHS010000024.1, read on the forward strand.
ATACGATCTATGCTCGATCGAGCACGGTAGGTAAGTAGGTAGGTAGCTCGAGGTCGAGGTCGAAGGGCGAAGCTTCCTCCCCCCTGCTATCCAAAATACAATCAATCCATCAGCGCACCATCCATCCACCCACCCAGGTCGATTGCGACACCGGCGCGAAGACGCAGACAGGACTTGGGAGGAGCCGGGCGGTCCAAAGAAGAAAGGAAGAACGCAAGCGGGACGAAGAAAGTTCAAGAGTCGACTCAAGTCAGGCCTCGACCTCCATTCCATCATCCTCCTCGCGATCTTCCTCCTCCCCCTCGTCCCGATAGCCTTCCAGAAGCCCGTTCCGCACCGTCGCGAGCTCCCTCCCCAAGTCCATCTTTTTATCCTCCCCCTCCTCTTCCTCCTCCTCCACCAGCGAGCCCAACCTCTCCGCGTTCTCCCCGCCTCCCCCTCCCGCCGCATCTCTCCGTTGTTCGCCCGCCTCCTCCCCAGACGGCAGCTCCTCAGGAACCGCAAGGCCAGTCTCCTCGAGCCTCGCCCTCAGCCTGCCCACCTCAGCCCTCAGCCTTCCGATCTCCATCTCCCTCCTGCCTATCCTCTTCCTACACCTCACCAGGTACTCATTCGAGTGTCGCAGCAGAGCAACCTTGCTAACCCCCTTGTTCGCCGTCGCACGAGCCCGCACGTCCTCGGCGGCCGGACCAAGCTGAGATCGATCAAACCGCTCTGCCACCTCGTCCTCCGGTCCTCCGTCCGGACCAAGTACGGTAAAAGTAGCCCCGTCGGCGTCTTCGGCAATGTGGATGACGGGTAGGAGAGCGCGGAGTTCGTCGAACGAGTGCTTAAGCGAGTCCCGACGTTTCTGCTCTGCCATCTTATGAGAGGACCTTCGCGACTCGAGGCCGTCCGACGCCGCCGCGTTTCCCGCGGAGGAAGAGGCTATATGCGCGTTGTTGGTCTTGGACGAGGAAGAAGGGGAAAAAGAAGGCGGGGGGAAGGACGGGGAGGACATCCACGCGTCCCGGTCTCCCCGAGAATTACCTGCCCTGGCTTTCGGGCCGGTCACCGAGCGTGCCGCCGGCGCGGCCGTACTGGGGGCGATGGGCCTAAAGTGCGTGGTGGTGCCGGAGCCTGACCCAGCCGTCCTCGTCGTCGTCGTCGGCAAGCTGGTCACAGGCGTTGGATCGGTGACCGCCTTGGCTTTGGCCTTGGCCTTTGCGCTCGACGGTGCGCTCGAGCCTCGACCGGCCTTGGCTGGAGAAGACACGGATGCCGTCTGCTCAACGCCACCAGCGGAAGATGCGGCTGGCGAGGTGGAAGCGACGGCGCCGGGGGCGGACATCCTCCCACCGCGCTCTGCACCCACACCGACGATCGAAGAAGACGAAGGAGAAGAAGAAGACGCAAAGCCAATGCCCATGATGGAAGCGGGCGTGAGTGGCTTGGAAGAAGGCACCTGCGGCGGGGGCATCGCGGCCGCATCCACGAGGTTGAGGTCGATTGGACTGGGCGTGGACGTGGTATCGCCTTCCTCGCTCGCGTGCGGCCCAACCGGGCTCGGCTCCGCCGAAGCCGCTGAGACGCTCGCGCGGACTCGAGGAGCGGAGACGGCGGAGCCGGCATTAGCGCCTTGCATCTGGGAGAAGCTAGACGGGGTTGCGGTCATGTTGGGCGACGGCACCTGCTGCTGCTGCTGCTGCTGCTGCTGCTGCTCTGCCGAGACGCTGCGTCGCCGCGCTTGGCTGGCGCTGGCGACGCCACCGGGACCCAGGGCGGGGCTGGAAAGGCCGGCGGCGTCGCTGCGTTTACGGCTGCGACCGGTCTGAGGCTTGATGAGCGGCGACGGTCTTGCTTTTGCCGCCTTGGCCTCTGCCGTGGCTGTCCGCTTAGGACGGGAGGACGAGGGGCCGCCTGGGCGGGCAGTGAGGGCGTGTGGAGAGGCCGTCCCTGGCGGCGCGGGAAGACTGGCGAGCGCGGCCTGCTGTTCGGCGGTCATGGGAAGGAGCATGGGGGAGCTGAGGGCGGAGAGCGCGGCCTGGAGGTGGTGTTGTTGCTCTTGCTGCTGTTGAGGTGCGCCTCCTCCTCCTCCTTGTTGTGGCATGAGAGCGGGCGAGCTGAGAGGAGAGAGAAAGTCGTAGTGCGGTGTGGCGCCCCCGACGCTGGCGTTACTGAACGCGCTCGCGGGTGTCATCAAAGGCGTGCCGACAGGCGTGAAGGATTGCTAGACAGACGGAAGAAAAGGATGAGAAGAGAGGGATGAGCGATGAACATGCCTGTGGAAGCGAGCTCTACCCCGCTGTGATCGCCGTGTCTGTCTGCGGCGAGCGTTGGAGAAAGCGAAAGATTTGCTCACCACGTCCTGTCCGCCCTCTTTCTGCCTCGCCTCTCCGAAGGCGTGTACGTTCGGGATGAAACTCGTTCCGACGACAGGCATGGGACCGGAGCCGGCGGGCGTGTTCAGTCCATACTGATTCACCACGCCGGAGGAGGATGGCGTGGGGGAGAAGCCAGAAGGGGCGAGCTGGGGCTGCGATGTGAGATGCATGGACGCGGCGTGGTGGTGGTGGTGGTGCTGCGAAGGCTGCTGCTGGATGAAGGAGTGCGGCGAGTGGTGGACCTGGACGAGGTGCGCCTGCGAAACGGCGGGGGCAGAGGCGTGAAGGGAATCGGGAAAGGCGGGACTGCCGGGCGCGGAGATATTGCCTTGCATGCCGGCGGGGACGAAGGGGTTGGGCGAGCCGAACTGCGACGTGGCCGGTTGCAGACCGGGCTGGTGGTGGTGTTGGTGGTGTGATCGGGTGAGGGAGAGGGAAGCCTGAGGGTGGTTCTGCATCTGGAGCTGCTCAAGCTGCTTCCTGAGCTCCCTCGTTCTCAGCGCTTGAAGCTCGTCCATGCGCTCCTTTTCTTCGAGCGCGCGCTGAAGCGCCTCGATGGCGGCCTGCTGCTGATCGTTGGGCTGCCCCTGCTCCTGCTGTCCCTGCTGCCCCTGCTGTCCCTGTTGCCCCTGCTGCGCCTGCCGCTGCTGTTGCTGTTGTCCCTGCTGTTGCTGGGCAGCTCGTGCCGCGGCGACTGCGTGATGAGTCGAGACGTCCATGGAGCTCGGAAGCGAGCCTTGGGCGTGGTGGGCGAGGATGGCGTGCATTCCTGCGACGTCGGCGTCTACGGCGTGCGCGTGCGGCGACGAGAGGGCGTCCATGCTCACGCTGACGGAGGCGACGAGCATGGGGGCGTCCGAGGCGGCGGCGGGCGTGCCGGCGTCGGCGGGCGAGGAGGGGTGAATGAGGGAGGAGAAGTCATGGAGGCCGGAGGGGAGAGTGAAGTCGGCAAAGTCGAAGGCGGCGTCGATGGAGAAGTCTTGCGACGTTGCAGCGTCCATGGCCGGTGGGGCGAGACGCGGGTGGAGGGGAGGGGGGGTGGTGCGAGCACGGGCACGGGGGCAGCGAGCGAGCCGTGCTGGCTGGCTTGCTAGCTGGTTGGGTTTTTTTCTTTCTTGAGCGTGCTAGGGCGAGATGGAGGGAGAGAGAAGAGGAAGTGGCTAGGAGGAGGAAAGGGGATGGTGGAATGTGAAAGACGGATACCAAGAGAAGAGACAAGACGAGCGACTATGATGGCGGCGACCGGCGATGGACGGCGTTTAATTGCGGCCCCGGTGGACGGACGGACGGAGGCCGAGGCGGAACAGGAAGGAAGGAAGGAGAGCCGCAGCACTCAACAGGAACGAATCGGGACGCCGGGCTGGGCTGGGCAGGGCGACGCGGGTCAGTGCTGCGGCACGCACAACTCACACGCACACGCAGGCGCAGATCAAAGCAGCGAGAGCGGCGAAGAGGAAGGAAAGAAAAAAGAAAAAAAGGAGGAAGAAAAAAAAAAACCACGACGACGACGACGACGACGACGAACGGATCCATCGGCGCGATCAAAATCAATCTCAGATCATCACATCTTTCGACTCGTCTCATCTCATAAAATCTTCAACCGTCTTCTACCTACCATCTCACCCGCCGAAACCGAACCGAACCGAACCGGATGGATGTCTCTATGGCCCAGGCGCTAACTAAAACTGAACTTAGGATACGGTACCATTGTATAGGTACCCACGCCACCCTGCGCCCGAACCTCCCCTCGTCTCTAATAAACTCGCGCGCACCCATATCGACGGACACACAGACAGACAGACAGACGGACACACATACAGACAGACAGACCTTAAATTCAATTTCTCTATATGTATCTTCTTCCATCTCTCGACAAAAACAATTCCGGAACTACATCTTTCAAGAGCGGAGAAGGAAACTCGCTCGGACGGACGGACGGACGCGGCGGAGCAGGAAGCATGGAAGCGTGCGCACGGGAGGAAGAACAAGAAAGGAAGGAAGATGGGAACATCTTCCGACCAGGCTATCTATGAAAGCATCCCCCCGCCCCACCGCTCCCGCCCTCATTTATGGATCATCTCCTCCCTCCCCGGTCCCACGCCGATCCATTCGATCGGCACTCCGTTGAAGCGCTCGATGAACTCGACGTACCGTTGGCAGTTCTCCGGAAGCTCCTCGTACTTTCGGCACCGGGAGATGTCCGACTCCCAGCCGGGAAGCGTCTGGTACCGCACTGTCACGCGTGAGAGGAACTCCAGGTCGGCTTTCAACGCAACGAGGGGAGGCCACGCCGTCAGCATCATCACAGAGTCATACCCTTCGAAAGAACACCCAGCACTCACCAGGAAAGCTGGGCACCTCTTTCCCGTCAATCTCGTAGCTCACCGCCACCTTGACCTCCTTGAACGCATTGAGCACGTCCAGCTTGGTCAGGTTGAAGCTAGTGTAGCCGTTAATCAACGTAGAGTACTTGAGCATCACCAGGTCCAGCCAGCCGCATCGGCGCCGTCGGCCCGTCGTCGTGCCATACTCGGCCCCTACTTCTTGCATGTGCTGGCCGATGCTCTGCGGGCGAGGGCAACGCGTAAGTTACGGTCAGTTCACTCGCCCTGTCGTCCGATGACGGACAATGGCTCACATCGAGCAGTTCGGTCGGGAATGGACCCCCGCCGACTCTGGTGGTGTACGCCTTGACCACGCCGATCGTCTTCCCGATCCGACTCGGCGGGATACCCAAGCCAGTGCAGACGCCGCCGATGGACGTGCTAGACGACGTGACGAAAGGGTACGTCCCAAAGTCGATGTCCAGCATCAGCGCGTTGGCGCCCTCGACGAGCACGCGCTTGTTCGACGCAAAGGCAGAGTGGATGAACGAGACGCCGTCGACGATGTGTGGACGTAGTCGGTTCGCGAACGCCTGCCAAAGCGGCAACGGAAAGCAAGGCGACGACCGTGCCGTGCGTTCACATCAGCACGGCGCACGCTATTTCCGTCTCAACGGTAGAGAGCGAGACACGCACCTTGTACCTCGCAATCTCCCCCTCGGTGTCGTACTCAAAGTGTCCGTACCGCTTGAAGCGTCCATCAACGAGCTTGCGGAACTTGGTCGCGAACAACTCTTGGTCGTAGAGGTGGTGCACGCGGAGGCCGGAACGAGAGGCTTTGGACGAGTATGCCGGTCCGATGCCCTTCTTCGTGGTGCCGATGCTAAGAATGGGAACGAGCGAGGCGTGTCCGATGGACGTCGATGTTCTGTTCAGCATCGCCGGCCGCGGACGAATTCAACTTTTCGTCCCACTCACCTGCTTCCTCCGAGCTCGACCTCCTTCAACCCGTCGACGACCTGATGGAAATCGAAGACGAGGTGGGCGCGATCGGACAGGAAGAGCCTGCCTTCGCAGTTGAGGCCCTTCTTCTGGAGCTGGTCCAGTTCGGCGAAGAAGGAGGGCAGGTGAACGACGACGCCTGAACCGATGAAGGCTACGCATTTCGGATTGACCAAACCTGACGGGAAAAAGGAAAGGGCGAGAAGAGAGCAGTGAGCGAGCCGGACGCCGAGTTGAGAGGAGAGGGAGGGGCGGGGGAAAGGCCCTCCGGTACGCGGAAACGCTACTCACCGCTGGGCAAGAGATGGAAGTCGTAGGTGATCTTCTTCTCGCCCTCACCGACGACGATGGTGTGTCCGGCATTGTTGCCGCCGGCACAACGGGCGCACACGTCATTCTCCGCGGCGAGCACGTCGACGAGCTTTCCCTTGCCCTCGTCGCCCCATTGGGCGCCGAGGACGACGGTGGCCATCGCGTGCCGTAGACGATTTGGACCGTCACCGGGCGGGCGTACGGCGAGCGAGGATGCGGGCGTGGGCGTCTTCTGAGGACGAGGGGGAAGAGGGAACGGAGGGTTCCGATGAAAACCTTCCAGCTCCGCTCGCCTACGCTCAAAGCTCTCCAAGAGCAAGGCGAAGAGCTAGGGAGAGGAAACAGGGGAAGAGGAAAGGAGTGGTGGTGCCGGGCCCGGGTGGGTAGGCGGCCGAGCGTTCGCGTTCGTCGTTCCTGGGACGAAGGAAGGTGTCGACACGGACGGAGTCAGGAGGAGGAAGGGAAGATTGTGGGAAGAACGCAAGCGGGAAGACCCGCGTCGGGTCGCCGTATGGTCCGCCATGCGACAAGCAAGCCGAGGGACGGAAGGACGCGGGCGCAGGCGCGGGCGTAGGCGCAGGCTCAGAGTCAAGTCAGGCGCGTCGGCGGACGCCGGAAGGGAGCGACGTCATTGGCTCGTCTTCTTCACCCGCACCGCAACCATTCCGCCGTGCCTGCGCTCGGGGATGGCGTCGGACGACAAGATAGGACAAAAACAAGACAAGATACGGACATTCGCCGACACGACGCCGCCGCCGCCGTTCCAGATACACAAACGGACCAAGATCGATCGAACTGCGTGGGGACTATGGACGAGACGTGACAAGCATCGTGATGTGACAGACAGGGATGCGGGCGCGAGGAGGACGGACGGGGAAACAGACGAGACGTGGGAAACAGGCCTAGACAGACATGCGTAGGAAAGCTTGATCAATCCGAATGCGGTTGGTTGGGCGGAACCAAACAGCGGAGAAGAAAACCGAATCGGCGAACGGGTTTCCGGTTCGCGTGGCGGTGCGAAGTCGGGGGCGACGGAGTTTGGGGCACCGAAGGCAATTTCTCCAAAGTCTCGACGGGGTGGTGGGATGGTAGGAGGGGGTGTGGGGGAGGACGGGAAGAAGGAGAAGGAGGAGGAGGGTCAAGAGAGAAGCCGTCGAATACCGGCGTTCTGCATCGTTTTATGGCGACCAAGCCGCGTTGCGGTCTTTGACGGTGGGATCGATGCCCTGTCGACGTTGCGAAATGGAAGAGAACGACGAGAGGTGAAAGGTGAGCGAAGAGTCAAGGTAGTGTCGACAGGATAAAACAAGAACCCGCCAAGCGGCCCATCCGAGACACTCAGACCTCCGCTTGAACATGTGGAGAAGCGAGGCGAAGCACAGAGGCGAAGCACTCACGACGGTGATGTACCCGATCAAGCCCTGCTGAAGGACGCCTCCGAGCATCTGCATGTCGAACGTCGCCTGATAGTCGTTCTCGTGCGCCTCGTCGAAGATGTTCAGCGAGTCACGCCAGTTGCGAGTTCGTCCTCGCGTCTCGCGGATCGGGTTCTCGGAGTAGGGCCAGAGCTGACGGAATCGGACGTGGAATGGGAAGGGGGTGGGATGAGAGCCGGTTGCCAGGCCCACCACCGATTCGATCCTCGTTCGAACAACCGAAGAAATAGAAGATGGAACGCACCTTGTCGATCTCGATGTTAATTTCATCGGGGACGAAGAACTGTCCCGTGTGGACGAGCTTGTTGGACCTGAACGTGTTGTTCGGCATCACCTCGTAGTCAGTGTGGACGCGCACGTGGACGTGCGTTGCTCGTCCGGTGTAGTAGCCAGGGAAGATGGCTTCGAAAGTGGATGGGAGGGGGGAGACGGGGTGATGAGTCGGCCAGACCCGTAGACAAACCCTTCTAGTCAATGCGCCCTCCCTCGCCTCGGGCGTTCAGGTTACTCACAAGTGAACTGCGCGAGGCCGTTCTTGTCCGACGGCAGAGCGGCACGGAGCCAGGTCTCGTGGTCGTTCGTGCGGGGGTAGGCGCTCAGCAGACCCGAGCGCTTGCCGCCAACCTGGGGCTGCTCGTTCTCCTTGCCCTTCGCGGGAACTGGGTGGCCAGCGTAGTGACCCGTGGCATTGGCGTGCTGCGCGAGGGAATAATTGCGAAAGGGGGAGACATGTCCAGCAGGCGGATAGACAGCCAGAGCAGAGCAGTCAAATCAAAGCCTCAAGGATGTCCCACATCAGAACACCCCGATTCAGATGATCACAACTCACCCAGACGTCCACAAGAACATTCTCGATCGGCTTGCACGTGTTCACGTCAATGACGCCGACGTCCATGAGCTGTCGCAGTAACGCATGGGACGAGAAGGTGAGCAAGTTGTGCGTACAACCAGCCACTATATATTGAATTCAATGATAGGGCCATGTTGCCGGCTCCGAGGAGGATTGTTTGGACTATAACGGTGGAGGAAGAAGCGCCTACTCACGAACAGCAAGCCGAGCTGGTACTCTGCCATGTTCGACCGGATGGGGTGACCCTCGGTGTGGTAGTAGGGCCCCTGCGTTGTCTCCGGCGCTGAAGGTGGAGATGGGAAATGCTTGTGTTAGAATTTGGATTCAACAAGAGGCCAGGGAACGTCTCGGCCATGGTCCTCGAAACGAGTGCTCGCCGTCCAGGCCAGCTTCGACCGATCGTACATCCATAATTCAGCCTCGCCGGCATGGTCTCCCAACCGACTCGGCCGACCCCTGCTGGCCCCATCCCCTCTCCAACCTTTCTCCCGAAATCCGCAATGAAACTCGTAATAGACACTCACCAAGCACACAAGTGTGGTTCTTGATTTGCGTCTCGGCCACCTCGTCGCAGACGAGCTGCTTCTTGCTCCCCTCCGCAGCTTCGGTGCCAAGGTCATCGTAGGCGCCTTCAATGAAAAGGTCCTTGTGAGCGAGCGAGTCACCGCCGAGGACCTTTTGCGCCCACGAGCGCTTCCGTGCCGCCGTGTAGGCTGCCACGGCGGGGGCGCAGTGGTATGCGGAGGCTTGGAGGTCGCGGTAGGCCTTGACCTCCTCTGGAGTCGAGGGCTCCTTGTGAGCTGCAAAAGAAGGGCGGCAAGGCGCCGAATACGGGGCGTTCACCATCAGCAGCTGCCGTTGCCACCTTGCGACCGGATCGGGGGGTGTCGCTGGTCGACTCACCAGCGACGAGGGCGGCGCCGCCGATGGCGAGCAAGCCAGCGAGAGCAAACTTCATGTCGTTCTCTCGGTTATCAATGCGGTGGAGGAGGGGGAAGGAGGGAAGGAGGGAAGGAGGGAAGGAAGTGAAGGAGGAAGGAGGACGGAGGTCAATCTATACGGCCGGCGAACGGATGGGAGGCGGGTCCGGGTTGCCTTATATCGCGCCGGCCGACGTGAGCTTCCTTTCGCTCGCGGCTTGAAGACGCGGAGAGCGGAGCGGAAATCAGCCGATGCTGTGGGGCTCGAGGAGGACGAGCGAAGCGACGAGAGCGAGCTGGCAATGCCATCCGTCTTTCCATATGACCATATCCGAAAGGTATGATTCACCGTCGAGTTGAGTTGTACACGTCTTCGCCGGCACAGCGCACGATTTCAGGCACAACCGACGGGCCGACGACCTACAGACCGAGCTTCCGTTACATTCCGAACATCCGCGTTGCCTCGCACAAATGGTTTTCCCTCTCACGTGGGCCGACTTGCCATCCTTGCCTTGCAAGCATTCACACGATCATCCAAGTCTTCCGGTCGCGCAGGTCAAGGAGGAGGACGTCGGACAAGATCGGCCCCCGTCCGGCAAGGGAACTACTTTTAGCCGCGGGGCAAACGGCGCAGCGAGCGACACATGGCGCAGCCGGCGGCAGGAACCAGGACGTGATTTTTCCGCCGCTCCGCGCATAGCCCCTTATAAAATTCTTCACAGCGCTCGAGACGTCTTCCTCGTCGCTCGGGCCCCTCTCTCCGGTCGGGTTCTCGGTCCTAACTAGTCGGTCAGCAAGCGGCGACGGTTCCCGCGTGCGCCCTTACGTCTTTCTGCCTCGACTTTGTCATCATCTTGACTTAGCCGTTCCAACGTGACGCTGGATTGGCTTCGCAACAGCCGTCCCTCTCGCGCGCTTCGTGCCCCCTTCGCTCCCTCCTTACACCGCAAGACGATTCGTTCGCCTGACTCCCCGCCGTGCCGTTACTCCACACTGCCCTTCGCCAGCCATCGTCCGACCTCACCGAGGTCGTCCGCCTTTGCCAGGCCTTTTCCCACCGTATCGGGCTTACCAGACTGCTGATTCGGTCCACATACAAGCTGCTAGAGCCGCTGGCGTCGAATCTCCACCTCTCCTATCACCGCCTCCAGTTAGGCTCCCTTTCTCAACACTTTTCATAGAGCGTGACCGCGGCGTCCTTGGCTTCCCATGTCTTCTACTGAAAGGAATGCCAACGCGCTGCGGTGATTGTCACGTGACATGACGTAATGCCAAGTCCGATTCCGGAAAATCCTTCCTCGTCACGACCACCACCTCACGACGACTCCTGTTGTCTCGCACCTCACGCTTTGACGCCCCTGCTACCTTGCCTCGAAAAGTTCAGCTTTTCAAGTTGCAAATATGGATCTTTTTTTCTGCTGTGAGCGCGTTTCTTCGATCCTATGTCGAGGAGCTGTCGCACACGTTACTGATGGATGACGACCCTGCATGTTCCGTCCAGTTACATTCGGTTGTCCCGTGAGTAAAGAATGCTCCTTTCTTCCCTGGTATGAATATGAACTCAACGCAATTGTCTTTTGTCGTTGGGCACCGACCCCAATAGACCAAGATCTCCCAGCTGGACGATGGCTCGCCTCCCCGAGTGTGTCCGCGCTGCCACAATGCAGCGGTGATCCAAGCAAAATCCAGGACGTGGTTCGAGTTGTGAGTGGTCCGTTCGGTCTTTTTCTGTTTCTTCCCCTTCCATTAAAGAGGGGGTTTTGACGCGGGGGGACCTGTTGGAGGCATTTTCACGTATTGCATGAAAATAAACATGCAGACGACGTGCTGAACGAGCTTCCACGATGGCTCACTTACCCTTTTTGCGCCTGCTTTTCGCTTCGTCCAACTACCCTTGAACCAAAAATAGCTGCTTCATCCCGCTCATTCCTTTCAAGTCCAGCAGGTACGTCGTGATCTTATCATCTTGTCACCTTGACACACGCTAAACCTGCTTACCCTTCACTATGCCCGTGCCCTTCTTTCCGTGTGCAGGATCTACCTATGTGGAATCTGCCAATGGCAAGCGCCGCTAAACGGCTCGTACCAACCCCCGCCGGTGGGACAAAATCCGTATGGCGGAGCGGGACAGTATCAGCAACCGGGTTATGGCTATCCGCCGCAAGGCTATGGGCCTAAATGATAGGTAACTTCCGACGACCCACATCGATTACCCAGGCCTCTTTTCCGAGCGTTCTGGATATGAAACGAGAATCGGAGGAAGCGCAGCGTCTTTTGTCCTCTTCCGCCATGTACGCTTCCACTTCTTCCCTTCCCACGCTTTTCCTCCGCCGTAGCCTTGTACTTCTATTGCTCGAATTATGACCCCTGGCCGGTTCTCTCTCCACAAATGTCTGATTTTTGGCCTTTATCCGTTTTCCTTGTACGTTTGTTGCGGCCGTTCTTCGGTCTCTCGATTCTCATACGGCCTTTTCGCCCGTGGAATGCATGATCGTGGAACGCCGGTGCGGGGCCGGCGTGCTGCGGCATCAGCCCCGCGGAGATTCTACCCCGCAAAACCTTTATGAAGCGTCGCCAGCGAGGGTCGTCTTGGACTGGCCAGCAGTTCGACTCTTATTTCTCCTCCTCTTCTTTCGACAAGGACTTGGATACTTTTACTTCAGGCTTGGAAGTGGTCGACATGGCGTTCTCGCTGCGTCGTTCAGCAGATACCCTTCCGACGCACCGCACGGCGAAACGTCTCTGCCAGGCGCTCCTGGCGACGCCGTCAGTATTCCGAAATGGAACCCAACCTGTATCGCCGCCGCAAACTCGCTCGAAGCACTCCTTTGCCCCTATTGGAGGTCTGTCGCTTGTCAAAGGCCCAGCGACCACGCCCCTCCACTCCACCTCCCTATACGATCACTTTTTCTCCGTCCTCCTGCCCCAACACGCCGAGAGACCCGCCCTGACGGTCAAGCACGAACCCGCCCATCAGCACGGCAAGGTATCCAGAAGCAGCCAGGACAGAGACGCTGGCTGCCTACGATGGTCGTTTGCAGAGATGTCGGAGCACATCGACGCGCTCGCGAGGGGATTGGTGGGGATGGGAGTGAGGAAGGGGGATAGGGTCGCTGTTTGCATGATGTGAGTCGACTCGCGGGGGTCATTATCGTGAGCAACGACGACAACGATTCCAAAAGGCTTGGGCGCAAAGTTTACACTTTCTGTTTCCCCTATACTGCAGGAACAATTCGGTGAGGAGGGTTCGACAACCCGCCGACCTTTGCGCTTCGCCGTGTTCGGCCCCCCAAGGCTCGTGGCAGCCTCTCTCTCCCTATGCTGATGAGAGCTCTGTATTCCTCCCACCCGAAACGAAACAGGCGTATGCAGCACTCCAGTGGGCATCCGCCAAGATTGGAGCCATTCTAGTGACCATCAACCCCTCCTATCGCCCGCAAGAGCTGCTCGGTGCGCTTAACCACGTCAGTGAGTGCGCCCTTCCCCTGGCCGTCCTAGTCTTTGTATTCTCCTGACGACAGTTGGCCAACCGGATTCTTGCCACGTATGCTTGTTTTAATTACCTGGACAGGCGTGTCCCACCTGATCGTCGTCCCCTCCCTCCGAACCACCTCTTACATCGCCTGCCTCAACTCCATCCTCCCCACGCTCGCCTCCAACCACACCTCTCGTGGCGACGTTACAGTTGTCAACGACCCAGCATGCCCGTCCCTTCGACGGATCATTCTAGTTGATAACATTTCCGACCGCCCAGACTCCATGAGCGGCCCCGGAACGGTGCAATTGAGTCCGGTGGAGAGGAGAGCTGGCGCGATGGGTAGTAGGGGTTGGAAGGAAGCGATGGAAGGATTAGGAGGTCGAGCGGTGGACTATAGGGAGACACTTGAGTGGCAGAAGCCATTGAGCGAAGAGGAGGTGGACGTGGACGCTTTCGATACTATCAACATGTTGAGTGTCGTCAGCTCTCGGGCTTCTTCCATATGCTCGATTCTTCTGCTCAGCTTTCACTGACTGCTGAAATCATCACTCGTAGCCAATTCACCTCGGGCACGACCTCTTCGCCAAAGGCTGTCGAGCTGTCTAGCCACAATCTGCTGAACAACGCCGTGGCGATCGGCGACCGGCTCACCTTTGGCCCTGGCGAGTGAGTGAGCGACGGCCGGCTGTGTATGAGGTACGGGGAAAAGCTGACGCCGGTGAATGCCATTCCGGCAATTCCAGCGTGCTCTGTAACGTTCGTGAGTGCCATATTGGTGTTTGATTTGGCAGGGCCGGAGATATGCTCATCCATCTTCCTGTTTTCCACTATGACTAGCCCCTCTCTTTCACTGCTTTGGGTAATCCTTCTCCAGACAAATGTTTTAAGGAAGGGCTGACCTAAAAAGTCCTTTTGATTGGCTACGGCATATTCTGGCAGCCTCACCCTCGGAAACCTAGCGGCTTGGACACAAGGGGCGGCGTGCGTCTACCCTAGCGAGGGCTTCAACCCCGTCAAAGCTCTTAGAGCTTGCAGCGAGGAGCGATGCACTGGTGAGAGAGGAAGTGCCGTATGGGCCGACCGCTGCATTCGGCCAAGGATCCGAAGTTTGCTGAACACTACTGCCTCATCTTCACAGCACTTCATGGCGTGCCGACGCACTTCATCTCCGAACTCATCGTACTCGACGCACTCCGTCAAGGACGTCCAGTCGAAGGAGTACGGGCGGGAGAGGAATGGGACTTTTCCAGTTTGAGGTGAGCTTGCGGGTGCGGGACGCGCTGACTATAGAGAAGGTGTTGACGCGGGTGCTTGCGGTGACATATAGGACCGGTCTCACCTCAGGTTCTCCAGGTAAGCTATCAGGACAGATGAAGAGTGAGCGCCGATCATGGAGCAGCTGAGTTCTGAACGACCCCTCACTGCTTGCAGTGCCCGTCGAACTTATGCACCGCATCCGAGGTCAACTCAACTTGCATGAACAGACAGTCGCGTACGGTGAGCCGCAACGTCCTCATGCGATTCACAAAATCAATCATGTCGTGGCTAACGCTTGCTCGTTTTGTTCGAACCCGTAGGCATGACCGAGACGAGGTGAGCAGGAGAACGTGAGAGGTGAGAGGTGGAGGTGGCGCACTTGTCCGCTCACCTAAGAAGCCCTTGTTTGCGGTGCACAGCCCGGTCTCCTTCCAGGCATTCGTAGATGACTCTCTTGAAGCACGGTGCGAAACTGTTGGACGTGAGCATATGTTCCTTTTCTCCTAGTCATCCCCAGATTCAGCTGAACTCTTCGCGGTTCGCGCAGGTGTCCTGCCACATGTTCAAGCCAAGATCGTCGACCCGGCCGACGACTCTCCCGACGCTGCGCCCTTGCCCATTGGACAGCCCGGCGAACTTTGCACGGCTGGCTACCTTGTTATGAAGGGTGAGTCGATCGTTCGACCGTATCGCTTGTAGATACGGCAAGGAGATTTCTTACCGTATTGGGACCGTCCATGCAAAGGGTACTGGCAAGACAAAGAGCAGACGGAAAAGGCGCTTAAAGTGGACAAGGACGGAGTGAGATGGATGTACACAGGTGATATCGCCGTGCTTGACGAAGAAGGTTTCCTGCGCATTGTCGGCAGGTCGAAAGAGTGAGCTCGGCGATTACCTTCTATCCGACGTCGTTGAGAGGCGCGGTGACTGACAAGGTCCACCCGCCCTGCAGCGTCATCATTCGTGGCGGCGAGAACCTCTACCCCGTCTCGATCGAGAATGTATTGGACGCTATCCCCTACGTCGTCGCTAGCGCTGTCGTAGCTGTGCCTGATGCGAACTACGGCGAGGCGGTGGGAGCGTTTGTTGCCCGGGCCCAGGGCGCAGACGGGACCGGCAAGTCGGCGACCACCAGGGAGAGCCTGCGAGAGGGCGTCAAGGAGAAGATGAGCGGGCAAAGCGCGCCAGAGTGGATCTGGTTCTTAGGCGAAGAGGGCGTGCCGGCCGAGCTACCGAAGACGGCCAGCGGAAAGGTCAAGAAGAGTGAGTATCGTGTCGTGTGCGACGCCTATCACGCTCGTTCGTTGGTGCGGTCGTCTTACGGTTCATTCATCGCTTGATTGCCATGCGGTGTTGTCCAGACGAGCTACGCGAATGGGCGAAGGACCTTTCCGAAAGAGGCATCGGCCGAGTATCTCGTTCGAAGTGAACGATTCGCACGGACGCTCTGATAGAAATGCGGCGCGAGCGAATTATACCGGTTTTATTGCAAAGCGAAGAGGAACATGCAAGGAATAGAATTGTGACTCCTTCCATTCTGCAAGAACAATGTCTCCGTCCTGAAAACTAAATATGGACGTTATACTGCGAAAGAGCGCGAAAAAAAGCAAAGGTTATGACGGGCGTATCAAATGTATATGAAGAGATCGTACGACGAACTATGAGAACAGGGTCCGCTGCGAATGGCAGGAAGCAGAACGTATAAATAGTGGAAAGAAGGGGCCGAAACGATTCCGAAGCGAGGGCGGCCGATGTCAACTTCGTCTTGAGACGCGGGCGAAGATGCGGAAGAGAGAGACCTAGCGGAAGGGCGAGATTGTGGCCACAGGAGAGGAAAGGAAGTGAAGGGCACCGATGAGATCGGTGAGCCATCTTGTCGTGTCACGTTAGTCGGCCCACCCTTCCTGTGTGGAAGAGATGGCCAAACGCGAACAGCGGCGACGTCTATAACTCACCGTCATGACGACAATGTACAGCACCAAGCCGACAAACACCAGACCGATGAGCACGGCCTGTTCAGTACAGACCCTGTCCGCGACGCTTCCTTCGATGTTGCCGTTCCACTTCGTACTATTGGCGCTCACCGGAGGGCCCCAGATGTGCAGGAGGGTGGAAGGGACGCAGTTGATGGGCGAGGTGAAATAGTTGTCGAAGGCAAGAGAGAGCTCGGCAGACCAGACGCAGATAAATACTAGCTCTGTCAGCGTCTGTGATGAGAGGACGAGAACGGGCATTGAAGGGCGCATGTGAGCACTCGCGCTGATGGCCGTTCCTAATGAAGCTAACGGCGCAAGCTCACGTAGAATAGCTTGGCTCGGACACCCCACAGGCCAATGGGTCTTCCGAAATATTCGAGCTGACGCAAACGGGGGAAAGATAAAATGGAACAATGAACAGACGTGTCGGTATGTCAATATGGGCAGCAAGTGAGCCGATGCTCAGCGTCGAGCCCGAAAAGGGAGGCGGGCAAAATAGCCAGGAGGGCGTCCTCGCCTCGTCTCGCCCCGTCTCCATACTCACGTAAACCTGCGCAGCGACGTGGACCAACGTCAAGGGCGCGAAAACGATGGCGAGCACTGGACTGCTGCCGAGCAGACCGGCCGCACCGTGCCTGGTCAACAAAAGGTGGATGCGCACGGCGAGGACGAGAGTGATGACCGTGAAGGCGATGTTGAGAATGCGAAAGAGGAGGGGCGCGAAGGGGTTGTAAAGCAAGAAGGCGCGCCATCGCTCTGACCACGATGCTGTCGGGGCAGGTCGGCCGTGCGGGTCGAACAGGCCGTCCTCGTGATGAACGGGGTGAGGGTGTCCGAAGGCATCCACTTCGAACATGCCCCATCGGCCTTGGCCCAACACCCTCCTCCGTACTGCGCGAGAGGCGGATCCAGAGGAGGCACGATGTCGTCCCGACGAGCCCTTTTTGCCTTTCTTCGCCACACCTCGTCGTCGCTTCTCGCTCACACCCAAACCTCCGCTTTTTCCACCCGCCACCCTTTGTCCGTTAGAGTCCACGTCTCCCTCCGAGTCGCTGCCATTCTCCTCTTGTAAGCTTCGCGACTCGGCTCTCCACGGGGAGTCCAAACCGGTAGTGTTGGGGAGGTGGCGAGTGAAGGCGGGCGTGCGGAGGTCTGGCGGTACGGAGAAGGGGCCGGCAGCCTTCACGGACATGGACATGCTCAGCGGTTGCCTCCCCGCATCGTGTTCATCGGCGAACATCTGAGACAGGGGGGGAGAGGGTCCCGTTTCAGGAACCGAATCGCCAATGAAACTGACCCTGCGTTTCTCCAAATCTACACCAGGATCCCCTTCGGTCGTCGTCGTCGTCGTCGTCGCTTGGTTCGAGTCCCCCGCCGGCGCTGAACCGTTCTGCATCCTGTGGTGATGTTCCAACAACCGAGCCCTGTATTTGTGAGGCAGCGTGAATGTCCACCACCGTGATCCCTCCTCCTCATCACCAGAGCCAGCAGGCGGAGACGCCTCCACCTGGTTCCCATTGCCTTCCCCAACGCCTGCGCCTCCGGGTCTGGGATCCCATCGTATCCCGCGCGACCAGCCGCTTTTGTCCGGCTCAGCGATATTTTCGCTTCCTTCGTCCGAATGAATAACGGAGGCGACCGCGGAAGGAGCTATTTCGCTAGACGACCCCTTCCTCTCCTTCGTGGTGATCGTGGTCGACGACCGTGTAGGTCGGGAAGCAAATGTCGTGGTCGCGGAGGGTGGAAACCAGGGCTCATCTGGAGAAGGAGGCTCGTGCTTTGCCCATGCTGTAAAAATGGATGACGAGGCCAGGGATATGGATAGCGCAACGTAGATGAGCCCTCGGCATTCTTATCAAGCCCCTAGATCGCAAAGAAAAACGACGCTAAAGTGACTCACTCGGAACGGTGGCGACAACGACTTTTTTGTTCCTTTCTCTCACTGTGGGTGCCCTAGAGCTGCTGCCGACGCTTCCCGTCCCGCTGAACCCGCTCAAGCTTGGCGAGGCGGTATGACCCCTGCTGGCGTGTCCCCATAGTCCTCCTGACGGGGCCGCCGTGGTCGGTCCGCTGCCGGAAAGGCTATAAACAGAGGCTCGAGAGCTCGTGCGCGTTTCTCGGCTCGTCACGGCTCGAAGGTCCGAGTTTCCTGGGAGGGGTGAACCTTGAGCGTTTCCGGAAGCGAGTCGAGCGTGGACGGGTGCGCCGTTGATGGAGGTGGGGCGCTGGTGATTGGAACGGAAAGTGGGAAAAGAAGCTGAGGGAGGGATTACATTAGGGGAACCCGCCGACGACGGCCGCGGAGGGGTTGATGGTTCGGGCGTCGTCGAACATGACCGGTAGTCGGGGAAGGGGAAGCCAGCGCCGTCGACCCGTGCTGTAGGCGTTTGTTCGGCTGCTCTGGCCGCTGCTCTAGCTTCTCCTCTCGTTTGTGGACCTTCGTCGCCAGAGTCGCTAGCCGCCTTAATAACGGTGTCGCGATGGACGACGTCCTCGGCCATGTCCCTCGAGTCGGCCGGACAAGAGCGCGAGAAAGAGGTAATGTTGACTATCCGGCGGGCCGTCTCCAATCGTTGCTCTGCGCCAGGAGGTTGATCGCTTCACTGGGGTTGGGAAGGGAGGAAGACGGGGGCGGTAGAAGGTGGGGTGGAGGAATGGAGGAGGTGGAGATCTTGGAGACAGCGGACAGGCGATACGGATATGACGAGCGGTCGGTCAGTCGAGATGATCGGAGCGCTGGGACCAGGGAAGGGACAGCTCGCGCGGTGAGACAGACCGGAAAGGAGGGATCAGAGTGCTGAGAAGGTGTCGGGGAAAATAAATCAATATATACAGAGATGCCTTCCCTGCTGGTCTACGACCATGTTGGGCTTTGGATCGACGTCGAAAGGAGAGGAGAACGGAAGCTTGGTACCGAGCGAGTGAGGTCATCCCGGACTATCAGGTCACGTGCAAGTGACATGTAGGTGCTGCGGTTCAACCTGAGATCACGTGACATTTCTCTCTCGTCAGCCAGTCCGGCTGGTCTTCCTTCTTTCCCCGCTCCCTTCGCGCTCTGCATCCCGCTTGTCTTTGCGCACGCTTTCACTTCGCCTTTTCGTCACTCACCGCAGAGCTCGTCAAGGTACAGCACGGCACGGGATGAACGGACCACAGTCTCGCGAGGCGTTCCAACGCTTTCTGCAGCGCGCTCGTCAGCAGGCCCAAGGCGGCTTCGGCGGAGGAGGCGGAGGCGGTGGACGAGGTGGTGGGAATGTGGGCAAGATCCTTGGTGGAAGCGCTGGCCTCGTCGCTCTCGTTGCTGGTGGCCTCGCACTGAATGCTAGCCTTTACAACGGTGCGTTGGGTGGCGGATGGCGATATCATCGGCGGCTTCGGGTTCGGAACGCGCTGACGATTCCTTCCACTGTCATCACTGCTCTTGCTGATATGCAGTCGATGGTGGACATCGCGCGATCAAGTATAGCCGGTGAGGCGCTTTTTTGGACAACTTCATGCTTCCCAGCAATTCTGTGATTTGGTCAACTTCGGGCCTTTGCTAGATATGCGGCTGAACAACCCCTCTATTGATGACCGATGCTCTCCAGGATCCACGGTGTGAAGAACGAGATCTACCCCGAAGGCACGCACTTAATGGTGAGCCATTTTTCCTTGTTTCCTGAGTCGGCATCACATGCCAACCATCCTTTCTTGCAGATTCCATGGTTCGAGTACCCCATCATCTACGACGTCCGCGCCAAGCCGAGGAATATCGCTTCGCTCACCGGAACGAAGGGTGAGTTCGCGCATGTGGACTATTGTAGCTGCACGCGTCTTCATTCACGCTGACCATGCGTACTTCACCTCTTATGCTTCTGTAGATTTGCAGATGGGTTAGTGAACTTGCAAGCCCGCCTCTCAAAACGCTCCTGCTCACGCGATTCCTTCTGTCCGCAGTGAACATCACCTGTCGTGTCCTATCCCGACCGTCTGTCCAAGCATTACCGACGATTTACCGGGAGCTTGGGCAGGACTATGACGAGAGGGTGTTGCCATCCATCGTCAACGGTGAGGCATCCTCCCGATTCTATCCTGTTTGGACTTCGGTGCGGGTGGCGTACTCATTGCGCTTGTATGTCGTCCATCCGCAGAGGTGCTCAAGTCTGTAGTTGCTCAGTTCAACGCGTCTCAGCTGATCACACAACGTGAAATGGTACGATTCGCTACCCTTTCGCTACATCGGATGCTGCAGCAACGGAACTGAAGCGTTCCCCACTTTTTATTTGGCAGGTGTCCCGTCTCGTTCGCGAGAACTTGACCCGTCGGGCGCTGCGCTTCAACCTCGTTCTGGACGATGTTTCGATCACTCACGTCGCTTTCTCGCCGGAGTTCACCCACGCTGTGGAGGCCAAGCAGATCGCTCAGCAGACGGCCCTCCGCGCTGCCTTCCTAGTCGACCAGGCGATTCAGGAGAAGCAGAGCATCATCGTCCGTGCTCAGGGTGAGGCGCGTGCGGCCGAGCTGATCGGCGAAGCGGTCAAGAAGAACAAGGGATTCTTGAAGTTGCGCAAGCTCGAAGCGGCGAGGGACATCGCTACGGTGCTGGCCAACAGCGAGAACAAGATCATGCTCGACGCCCAGAGCTTGCTCCTCAACGGTGAGTGCGATATCTAGCCTTTCGACTTTGCGCCAATTGACTGGTGCTAATAAACGCGACTCCGCGCTCGTCCTGGCGACACCCAGTGGCCAACGAAGACCCGGATGCTCAGAGGACCAAAAACTGAGCGCCCGTCCACCCCTCTCCATCAGGCGAGGACAGATAGTGTTCACTCGCTTCGGCATATTTTACATGTTATATGGTCATCGTTGTCCCTTGCTTCCCCCCTGGGGAGCCATGCGATTTCTCATTGTTCACTGCTCCGAACCACATATCAGCCCCCCCGCCCCCCGGTTCCTGTACCATAACGACGTGCAAAAGAAGACCTGCGCCATAACTTATGTGACTAGACGGACGCTCATGTCCTTCGTCCGTCATTCAGTCTTTTTCACTACAGAGGGAAGGTTGCAAGAGGTACGTTGAGGTCGAGGACTTCGGGGACGCGGGATCGCGCACAGCCTATGGACTGCGGAAGAAGTGTGATCGGATCGGCGCTGGCCAGTTTAATCGACGAGCAAGGCGTTTCTCACCGTCAATTCATCTCGACTTCCATCATCCGTTACTTGAAACCCACTCGTTTGCTCGCACTACCAACGTATCCACACTGCTGTGCAGGCGGGCGACTTGAGCCGTGTTGTATCAACGAGGAGCAGCCCTTGGAACTTTGGACGCCGGCGCGAGACGAGGAGCATATGATCGGAAAACGAGAGGTGAGCGCTGTGGTCGTCCTTTGAAGCGGTTAGACGTAAGCGGAGGGGCACGTCGCAGGTGGAAGGGTCGGTGGTGATCTTGTCCCCGCCCTGTTGCGAGGGTTCTCTGCTCCGTTGTGCCGGCAAAGACTGCGAGCTCACGCCGTCGTCCCATCTTCAATACCCCGCTTCACCACCCTCCCTCGCTCCAGCTCCGGCCCAACCAGCCTCCCTCACCCTTTTCTTCCGCCTTTCTAACCGTCCGGTCCAAGCCCGTATCCACGTCCCCATCTTTTTTGATGCTCCTGCCTCTCCTCGTAACGATCCTGCTATGTCTGGCCCGCTCCGCAGTCGCCTACAAAGCACCTATCTCTGATACGGATGAGCTGAGGCAGATCTGTTCGGGTATGTGGGGGGATGGGGTGAAGTCCAAGATCAATGGTGTGTGACGTTGTTTTGTTTGTGGTGCACGGCTGTGGTACCTGAGAAGATGAATGAGAAGGTTTGATGGGCAGAGAGGCCTTTTGGCTTCTTTGCTCCCGAATAGCACGGCCGGCAATGCTGACAACAGCTTGTGGCTTCGTCTTCCTTTGCAGTCACCTTTGATCCAGGGGCAGCAGGCGCACTCTCTTTGGTGATCTACGAATGGAACGATTTGCCTCTACTCGGCGTGGACTCGCCGGGCACGGAGTCGATGGGCTATCCTGTGAGTACCGTTGGCTTTTACCTACCTTGACTCCTATCCCTCGCCAAGGCTCATACTGCTATCCATGCCCCCCCCCCCCCAAATGGCCAGGTAAAAACCTACGTCTGTACCTCCTCAGCCGTCCAGTCCGGTCTATGCTCCAGCGCAGATTTGGGCAAGTTCATCGTCAACGACCCGAATGGCTCGAGCAGCATTCGGACCGAGGAGATCACTTTCCCTTCCCAGCAAGGAGCGGCAATGCCAGAATATAGCTATGGTGTAAACATGACAGGATGTGAGTTACTTTAGTGAAGCTATGGCAGCTGTCACTGTCTGAGTGACTGATAATGTGCCCCTGTACGGCGTCCTTCCTGCTGCAGACTATTGCGTAGGTGAGTAAAGACGTTTTCACTCCAGGAAGAAGCGGGACAGCGAGACAGGACACCTCCCCCAACCATTTGGTCGATCTCCTTTTCAGTCACAGTCCCGGTGACAGTGGATACGACCACGTCGACCGACCGCACAGTTAACGAGCATGGGCACGCAAAATTCGACGGCTTTGTCACATTCGTCAATGTCTTCGACGGCACGCTTCCGGCGGCTGAGTATCCCAAAGTCGGGGTGCGTTATCTTTGGCTTTTGGTGCGGTCGCAAGGAAGTGTGACCTGTACCAATGGTATGCTCAAATTTTTGCTCTGTGGTCTCTCGCTTTCTTTTGTTCATCTTTCTAGTTTTACTTTGCGTAAGTGTGATAACCTGCACCCTTGTTTAAAACCGCTATTGCTGACTCCACGCTGATCATCGTATGATTACAGCCTTACGAGCATTTATATTATCATAGCCTTCGCGTGGATGTACCTCTGCATCAAGCACAAAGACGAATTGCTCCCGATTCAGCACTACGTCTCGGGGACCCTTTTAGTCATCATTACAGAGATGGCAGCGACCGTGAGTAGCCTTGTCCGACGCCCTCAGCTGTGAAGTCAGCGCTGAAAACTAATGTTTTCTTCAACGCTGTACGTACCTTTCAGTGGGGGTACTACAGTTACCTCAACCAGCGAGACGTCTTCTTCGGAAGGACCGTCTACATCTCCGGACCCACTAGTGTGACGGCAATGGCTCGCTTCCTTCTCGTTCTCGTCGCTGTTCTTAACGCGGCTCGGAACAGCATGTCGCTCTTCCTGCTTTGCGTCGTGTCGATGGGATACGGTGTGGTCAGGCCTTCATTAGGAAAGGTATGCTGGAGCGCTATTAGGAAAGGGAAGAAGCGGGTATGCGACTGACGCACATTTGGACGCTCTCCTGATCTGAACAGCTCATGAACAGGGTCCGCATTCTCACTGTCGTGCACTTCCTCTTTAACAGTGAGTATGCGGCGCATTAACGACGGTAATCAAAGCGTGGTTTACTCATCACTGTCATTCTCCCATGCTGGATTTAGTGGCATATTTTATTGGGACCGTCGCCATTGTGCTAGAGGAGGTTGGCCCATGGATCTTCCTCTTCGTCTTCCCTCTCGCCTTCACATTAACCACCTTCTTGATGTGGACCATGTACTCGCTGAACGCGACCATCGAGCATCTGAACGCTAGGAAGCAGACATTCAAGAAGCAGGTAAGTATATGATCGACCTACATCGGACGTATTTTACCGAGAAAGACTTCACTTAACTGACTGGCAACGCACCTTTCAACCCAATCCAGATGTTCACAAAATTGTACCGAGTGCTCGTCTGCGCCACAGTCGTCATCGCCGCTTTCTTTGTCATCTCCTCGGTCGTCTTCTCCAGGCGCACTGCAGAGGACTTTGCCTCCAACAGCTGGAAGTACAGGTTGGTGTTTTATCGTTGACAGCCTGACCGGTGACTAGACCATCGCAACTCACTTGTTTCGGGCCGGATTTGTTCCGTCGCTCGCTCTATCAGATGGTTCTTACTCGACGGCTGGCTTGGTTGCCTTTATCTCTTCGTCTTTCTCGCCATCGCGTGGCTCTGGCGACCAACGGGCTCAAACAGGAGGTTCGCAATGTCGGACGAGCTGGCGACCGACGAGGATGGCGCTGGAGCGGCGGGCGAGTTCGAGATTGACACGCTGGCCCATCAAATGGGCGGTGGACTCGACTCGGAGGACGAGGATAATGAGGATGTGGAGCGCCGGGGCTCTCGCTCGCAGCAAGAGCAGCGAGCCGGCTCGCGACAGGCGCGTGGGAACTTGCAGGACGACGAAGTGGTCTTTGAGATTGGCGAGGAGGAGGACGACCCGGAGAGCGGCAGCCCACGCACCCCTAGACCTTCTGGCCCTGCTCGGGACCGGTCCGAGGCGAGAGAGGGCGAGGCGGAAGGGTTGATGTGCCATCAAGAGGGTAGTGAGGAGACGCTCGTGAAGCCCCAAGCCGGTCAGAAGAAGTCGAGGACGGATTGACGGGTGCTTCGACTCGGTCGGGGTCCGTTGACGCCATATCCTGTTCAAACGGCAGAGAGGTTTTGAGAGCGCCAATCTCCTTCTCGCCAAAGCATGTTTTCAAGCCTGTTCTCCAGAACGACGCCTCTGACAGCTGCGGAGGATGAACTAGCACTACTTTCTAATCTTGTTACCTCTCCTTGTAAATCCGCCTTGGACGTCTCCACTATCTCGTGCCAGACAGTTTCAGCCGGCTATTTGGCAGTTCAGAGACGTTTCCAGATCTATGTCACTCGAACAGACGATCACAACGACGGAGACTTCCTGAGACAATGAGGACGAGAACGCGGAATCTACGTCCTTAATGAGGAAATCTAGAGCCAGTTGTGAAAGAGCGGCAGGAAAAGAAGGATCATGACATGCCGCGGTCGTCGACGAACGAAAGAGAATGGATCATCGAAGCTTCCCCACCCTAATTCTAGGCTTACTTGGTGACATCGTGGAGCGACTCGGCGAGGTGGCGAACGTTGTGGGGGGTCACGCCAGCGACGGAAATGCGGCCGTCCTTTGTGAGGTAGACATGGTGTTCATTGACGAGCTTGGCGACTTGCTCGGGCGAGATTCCGAGGACTGCGATACGGCTTGGTCAGTCAGATAAGCTGTGCCGAAATAGGGGCAGGACGAGACACGGAGAAAAAAGAAAAGCGAGACAGAAAGTCAGACTCACAGGCGAACATGCCGATCTGGCTAGTGATATGGTCCCAGTTGCGCTGCGAGCCGAGGTCCTCAACGAGCAGGTCCTTGAGGGTAGTGCGCATGCCAATGATGCGGTCCGCCATGCCCTTCACTTCAGTAAGCCTGAAAGGTTGAGAAAATGAGAACGGATCGGGACAAGAGGTCAACCCAATTCCAGCGCCGCGGATATAAAACAGAGACTAGTTATCAAGCAGACCAACGCACCACTGGTTGTAAAGCTCCGGGCTCTTGAGGATCTCGCCAGCGATACGGGCACCGTGTACGGGGGGGTTGGAGTACAGGGGACGGACGAGAATCTTGACCTGGCTGTCCACACGCGCTTTCTCCTCCGGGTTGGCGCAGATGAGCGAGAAGGCTCCCACGCGCTCTCCGTAGAGACCCATGTTCTGAGCGATACGTGAATGGACATGTCAGCGATCGTCTCTCATCCATCTCTAGACAAGGAAGGGACAAGCGACAGCAGGAACGTATGGCTCTTCGTAACACACCTTGGCAAAGCTCTGGCTAAGCACGATCTGGTGACCCTGCTCGACAAAGTGCCTAACGGCGAAGGCGTCGCGGTCGACGTCTCCAGAAGCGAAGCCCTGGTAGGCCATGTCGAAGAAGGGGAAGTGCTCCTTCTCACGCATCACGTCCGAGATCTGGCGCCATTGGTCCTGGGTCGGGTCCACACCCGTAGGGTTGTGGGCGCAGGCGTGGAGGAGGATGACGCTCTTGTTCGGAGCGGCCTGTATGTGAGGACGGGGAAAGCACAAGGAGAAGACTGAGCGACACTATGCGAACACTCTGTTCCCGCAGCCCCAAAACGGGCGCACGCACCTTGATGTCCTCAAGCATGCCAGCAAGGTCGAGCCCGACAGTCTTCTTGTCGTAGTATCTGTACTGCTTAACCTCCAGGCCCGAGTCGCGGAAGACGGCGGTGTGGTTGCCCCAGGAGGGCGTAGGAAGGTAGACAGTCTTGCTGTCCGGGTAGTGGCGGGCCAGGAAGGCACCGCCGATCCGGAGGGCACCGGTGCCGGAGATGGACTGCGTGATGGCAATCTGCGGAGAGTTTGCGTCCAATGCGAAATTGTCAAATACATCAGCACTATTGTTTCGTCGCCGCTGGTTATCAATGTGGTCATCTCCACTCACCCTCCCCTCCTTCAAAGGCTTCGAATCCTTGCCGTAAGCGAGCGTAGCAGCGTTCTTGGTAAAGTCGGCGAGACCGGTGATAGGCAAGTACTCCTTATCGAGGTTCTGCTTGACGACAATTTCGTCCGCCTTGCGCACCGAGGGGAGCACGTACGGCTTGCCATTCTCATCGCGGTAAGCGCCCACGCCAAGGTTGATCTTGCGGGAGTCCGTGTCCGCCTTGAATGCCTCAGTGACGCCTGAGGGAAGGCGGGTTCAAGACATTCCCGGCGATCAGAACTCAATTTGTGAGAATAGAAGAGTCACGCACGGTAGTAGTAGCCTAGTGAACTGGCCTCGATCGTCATTCTCGACAATACTTACCGAGAATCGGGTCGGGAGGGCCAGCAGGGACGTTGGACCAGGTGGAGACGCCGCGGGCGACAGTGATCGGGAGGAACGAAGATCCCCTCGAAAGAAGGGGGGCGCGGAGAGGCGCGGCAGTGAGGGTGCGGGCGAGCATGATAGGGGGAGGCGAGCAGAAGGGGGGAGTAGATACAGACGATGACCTGCAACGTTCGAGGAGGATAGCGAGAAGAGAAGATTGCCGCCCGAGCCGGGTCGGGATAGTGGAGCGACTCGCACGTGACATCCAGCCGATGGCGGCTCGGTCATCTTACTTCTCGGCCTCCATCTGGGACGAGCTGGAAGCCACACATCGAGATGCGAGGTATGAGATTGTGGAGAGCAGGCAGGGGCAACTACGTACAGTGATTTGAACGCCGGCAACCAGGTAAGAGGAGTCAGGCGGCCCCATGCTCGAGCACGGTAGAACAAAGGACATGGACGCGGCGGAGACAGGTTCTCGGAAGACTGTCTTCCTGAGCCTTCTCACCTTAGCCACCTATTGGTATCCCACTCTTAGGCACCGCTGGCTCTCTCCCCTTCTACGATCGTCTCTCCATCATCCGGCTGAATTGAGACACTCGAAATTATTCAAACGGTCATTCAGTGTGTCGCGTGGCGAGCGTTGGTTGCTGGGCTCGCATCTCAAGCCTTACAGCGACTTGGTCGTGCACATTGGGGCGAAGGAGCCAGCTTGCTCTGTGAACGCCCTCACTGTAAACCCGGATGTTCCTCTCCTTGGGAGAAGTCGTCCTCCTCGCCTCAGAAGTGTCTTCTCGGGTCGCCTGAAACAGGCCAAGAAGAGCATTAGCGAAAGTCAGAGATGAATAATAGGGTTAGGGTTATGGGTACTGGCCAATTCCCACGGCACTCGCTGGCTCGCTCAGTGCGCGAAGAAAAAAGTTCGTGTGGATGGAGTTGGTCTTCTGTTCTCCTCCTTCAAGTACAAGTCGTCCTTCGGATTAAAGCCTCAGAGCAGATTTGTACCCCCCTTCTCTCGACAGCACACAGTCGCTATGAAGTACGTGAGTATCAAGCTCGTCGCCTCCGTGCTTGCTTCTGAAGGTGGTGTTGGAAGCGAAGGGAACGGCGCAGGGCTATCTGGGAAGTGCCCCAAGACCGCTGAAGGATGAGAGTATTGGACCGCCTGATCTAACATTTCCCTAAATACCCCTTTCCTCTCTTTTTTCTCCAGCTCGCCTCTTACCTCTTGCTCCAGATCGGCGGCAAGGCCGAGCCTTCGGCCGCTGACATCAAGGGCCTCCTCGAGACCGTCGGCATCGAAGCTGAGGACGAGCGCCTCGAGAAGCTCCTCTCTTCCCTCGAGGGCAAGGACATTGCTGAGGTGAGTTAATAACCTTTTGTCATTCCGAGGTACCTCTGGAGGGCGTCCAATCTCGCTTGGATGTCTACGCACCCTGTCATTGTTCCAAGGCGCACAGAACGCTTCGAACTGAAGATTACTGTCCGTCTACGTTCTGTAGCTCATCAACGAGGGCAAGGAGAAGCTTGCCTCCGTCCCCTCCGGCGGTGCTGCCGCTGCCGCTGCCGCCCCCGCCGGTGCTGCTGCTGCTGCTCCCGCCGAGGAGGAGAAGAAGGAGGAGGAGAAGAAGGAGGAGGAGGAGGTGCGTTTCTTATCGTGTGTTGGCAGTTGTAGCCGTCGCGCCCTTCAGGCAGATACTCATTCGTTTACTGGTTTATTTTTTACCTGTACTCCTTCCAAAGTCCGACGACGACATGGGCTTCGGTCTCTTTGGTGAGCGCTTTCTTTCCTTCATACCCCGGGCCCCATTGTTATGTTATTGCCCAAGCTCTAATCTCCTTCTGGTTCCCCTTTGCAGACTAAATTCCTTCAGCTCCTGGCGAACGTCCCTGCATCCAGCGGCTTCGTTCGCCATTGTGCGTTCTACGCATGCTCGGGCATCCTTCCGAATGTATCCTTCTGTATGCAACACGCAGACCATGCATTCGGCCGGCCGTGCAAAAAAAATTATCAGAATGGGGCTGTGTGTCCGAGTGCAGGCGCTTCATAAATGACAGCGTGGGAGTTATCCGATTTGATAAGTCACGAGAGTATTAAACAGGAACGACAAACAAAGTCAATCTAGACGGAAATGGTTTTGAAAATGTTGAAGCCTGTAAGGGCGGTGGATATGACGGTGCCGGGAATCTGAGGATGAAAGTGAACCTCTTTGACGTCTCTCTGGCCCTGATGGACGAACAGCAGCTGTGGCGGCACCTCGCGTCCCGGCTGACCATTCTTGCCCCCGATGAGGCGCCCGCCAGACGGCCCTTTCTCCTCGTCATCGATTTCCACTGACAGGTCCCACAGCGTCACTTGGTCGTCTGCGCCCGAGGCGACGAACACCGAATCCTCGGTGCGGTGCCATTCGATCGAGGTCACCGGTGCGGTGTGCCATTGGAACGAGGCGACAGGTTTGGGGGCAGGGGCGGATCCGCTGTCGGGAAAAAAAGCATGAGGAAGAATGAGAGCAGGACAAAACCTCACTCAGCGACTGCTCCCTGCCTTTTTTCCACCACGGAAAGACTCGAGCAAAAGGACAACGGCATAACGGTGTCCCGACACTCACGCCTGGAACTTGCGCAAATCCCACACATGAATGCCTCCCTCGTCTCCGCCGCTGGCCAAAAGGTATTGGGTTCCCATGTTCCAGCTGATTACGTTAACGTCCTGCTCATGCGCATCTGCCACGGCGATGATGCTCTTGCGGGCCTTGATTCGTACGTCCCAAATGCGGATGCTACGATCCGCCGAGCAGCTGGCGAACACGGTCGGCTCCGAGGGGCTCCACTGCAAGTCCTCGACCGAGGAGGTGTGGCTTTCGAAAGGCTGAGGGGAGGTATTGAAGCTAGATGGAGTGGAGGTGGTGAGGAAGATCTTGGAGTGGACGTCTCCCGTCACGAGTCGGAGGCTGCTTGCCCGACTAGCGCTGTCGTTGTTGCCCATCCAGTCCATCGCATACCCCTCCGCTCGCCCGTGAGCGCCGACGGTGTATATCGGCGTGTTCACTCGAGCCCTATCAAGAGTCGCGCCCGGCGTATCTAGAGAGTTCAACAAAGGTCGGATGTTCCAGATGTGCACTTTGCCTGTCTCGCTCCACGTCGCTACCGGGTAGGTGGCCGAGGACTGTTCGAGATCCGCACTCGGCGCCATCGGCGCCGCTCGCACTCGGTTCACACCGCCGAGTGTGGGGATCGTGCGGTATTCCAACACCGCGTCATCATCCACGTCCTCGTCATCCTCGTCCTCGTCCTCATCGTCCGACAGATCTGCTCGCGAGGGGAAAGAAGGACAGCGAGACTGCAGTTAAGCTTCGTCCAAGTTGTATGGACAGAGCATCAACACCCACCTGCATCGTGCTTAGTCTTATGAAGGCTCGAAGCCTTCATCACCATTATCTCGTTGTTCTTCGCCACATCTGCCTGCGTCCCCGCAACAAAGTAAGCCGTATGAGGGAACTTGGCTCGGAGATCCCCGAGGTGGTCGCGAAGGATGTCGAAAGAGAGGCAAGGCCAGGTGACGTTCATCCGATGGAGCATCTCGTACGTCGACTGGTCTGGCTCCAAGATCTGTCCCTTCTCAAGCTTGTCTCCCGGCAAGTACACCTGCGGCTCCTCCTCTGCTCCGTCCATGTCTTCGTCCTCAGGTGCCCTTTGGATCTTGCCGTCCACATCCATGCCTGAGCGGGACGGAAAGGGCGCCGGAAATTATATGAGACTTTATAGCATACAACGCGACCCTTCAGGCCGTAGAAGCCCGGGGAAGACATTTTTCTTCACTCACTATCTTCATCTTCGCCCTCCTCCTCATCACCATTAACCACCACCTCCTCATCGCTCTCCATCTCGTCCTCGAACGCGTCCTCGAACTCGCCCATCTCTGGAGGATAAGACGGTACTGCATCGTCTCCCGATACTTCTCCTCCTTGTTGGGCTCTGCCGACCTCTTCTTCCGCTCGTCTCTTGGACATATTGACAGATGGTCGATGTGATGGGTGTCTGTGACAGTGTCTGCGATACGGGTCAGTAGCGGCCCTTGGAAAAGCTGCGGCTGCAGTTTCAGTCACGTGAATTCATTACAACTTTGTTCTTATCCACGTGTAATTCATGTCAAGGGATACAAAAGTCCGCATCAGACCTCAACCGCCCGTCTTCTCCTTGCGGATGTCGTCGAATCTGACGGACCGCTGTCTAGTCGTACACAATCCCCCATCACAAGCAAAGCAGCCTAACATTGGTGAGACAGGTCCTCACCACGAAAGTGCCCGAGCTGTGTCATCAAGACGCTCATCCCATCATAGCCATGGTGTCCGATGACCATCCAAATACGAACGCGCATTAGGATGACTTGACAGCGCCGCTGCTAGTCTTGGCCTGAGCGTCCACAGCCTTCCAGAGCTCGGAAACGAACGTGCCTGCGTTCATGACGCCTACGAACCATAACCGATCGCAGTGCAGAAGAAGAGCGCCCCACTAGGTGTCAGTAAAGCTGTGAAGCGATACGAACTTAAGAACACTGAACAAACTCACCCTTATGGGCCCCCCAAGCCGAACCGCCACCACCGCTTCCCCCCCAGGGCTTTCCCCTATGCACTTCGGGACGGTCTATATTAATACCGCGCGGGATGAAAAAAGAAAAGCACGAAGGGAGCCAGGACGTGCTCAGCCAGCGTCGGTCGCGTGCCCCTCAAAGGCGAACGACATCACTCGCCATATTGCCTCTAATGGAGCAGCAAAATACCAAACGGCGACTCACCGGAAAGGGGAACATTCGTATCATTGACGCCAGCCTCGACGGCCTTGAAGCGTGAGTTCAAAAAACGAGAGGCCTCAGTGCCGTTGAAGTCGGTCGCGCCAGCCCCCGCAGCCGCTGGCGCAGGGCCTTGAGGCTGGGGAGAAGGCGTCCGATTCTGAGCTGACGCTCCTGGTATGCGCGGTCGGTAGGGACCGGATGCCTGGCCTCCTCCGGCACGGGTCTTAGAAGTCATGTTCTCGCCTTGCTGCCAGCTTGCGCGAACGGGGTGAACGGACGACAGCAAGCCCCAGTCGCCGACGGATCGGATATGAGCGGTTGTTGCTGCGGCAAAGAATTTTGAGCGTTCTCGCCATTCACTTCTTCGCTGCTTCTCTTCGCCCACCGACCTCGACCATGGCTTTCAGTGCCTCTTTGCGCACCGCAGAGGGCGTGCTGATCGACGCCGTTCGCTGCAAATGCCGTGGAGTTTCACTGCCACGTTCGAACCCGGCGGTCGACTCGCATCGTGCCCTCGCACGGCCCAACTTCTCTCGCTTGTTCTCCTCCCAACTGCATCTCAATCATGCGCCATCCATGCGAACGACGCTGCCAAGGGAGACACAAGAAGGCGATCGGAACCAAGCGGAGCAGACAAATTCTCAGTCCCCAACGACTATCACTTCCCCCGAAAGCTCGTCATCTTCACACTCTCGCACCCCCGAGTTTCTCAAGCTTCTCCACCCCGTCGAACAAAGCGAGCCCGCCTTGCAAGACCTGGACGTACTTAAGCCTCGGACAACGAAGCGGAGGAAGCGAAAGGGGTCAAGGGGGGGCTCCACTACGGGCGAGGTGGAGGAAGCCTTAAAGCATGTGTGGGACGGTACGCACAAGAGGGTCAACCAGGCTTTCACGCGGCCCCAACTAATTAACTTATGTCTCGAGGCCCATCTTGGAGGAGGCGAGGGCAAGGTCCGCAAAGCCTCGAAAGCGAAGCTTGTTCACTTTGTTCTTACCGAGAGATTCGGCTTGAAGGATCCCAAGGCGAAGCCAAAGGAGAAGGAGCGGCTTCCCTCATCTACCAAGGGTAAGTCAAGCGGTCAGTCTGAGCTTGCGGCCCTTTTGTTGGATCAGAACCGGCTGAAATCGCTCCCTTCCTGCCTGGGTTATATTTCGTATTCAGTCATTCAAATGAGTTCGGCCGAGCTCTTCCTTCTCCTCGGACGCGACGGCTCCGACCTCTCGGAACTCTCTAACCGTTATCGCGTCGGGGTCACGCTGAACCACGGACCTCTCGGCCTCAAGGTCAGGGGCCAGTTTCCTGAGACGATAGAGGGTTTGGAGAAGCACCTAGAGCGGTTCAAGGATGTGAGTAGAGTGTGGAATGCCTTTTGGTGGTCATCCTCATCCCGTTCCGAAGCGTAGCTCACGCAAATGTCCTTTTTTTTTCCGCACCAGAGTATCTCCTCTACGAGTTACGACCTCCCCCGCTTCTTCACCCTCCCTTCCCCGCTTGATGTACCCCCAACCCTGCTGCAGAACGTCTCCAGACTGTCTCGCACATTCATCGAGCCTTCCCCGTTGTCTTCCAAGGATGCCGCGGGCACGTTCAAGATCTCTTATGTGGATGAGCGCCATTTCGCCGAGGCAAGGAGGCTGCTCAATCATATCGCATTTGAGGTGGGTGGGCCTATCTGGCGCGGAATGGAAAAGGTCTTTACCGTTTGCTTGGTGATAACACAAATTCATCCCTTGTCCTCTGCTTCCACCAGTCCATCCGTGCTCCATCCGTTCCCCTCTTGGCCGGCCTGGTAGATATCTCCGATCGACCCCCCCAATACTCCATGTTCCCTTTCACGCCATCGGATGAAAGCGTAGGGCCTCTCGCGCCGCCAGGAGGAGACACTTTCCGGATCAAGCGAGTGACCGAGTACTCCGAGGCCGTCGGGCGGAGCGGAGCTTCTTGGGACAAGGAGAACCAAGGGACGGAGGGTATTGCGGCGGGGGAGAAGGGAGACCGGTGGAGCAATATCCGGATCTTGTCGTTGCGAGGGTGAGCACTTCATCTTACTAGCTAGCGTATGAGAGCTAAGCGCTGCCTTTGTGTTGTGGGTCTACACACAGGGAACAAACTCTGAACCCCTTGGAGGTACTCGCTTACGAGCTCAACACGCAGCAGGAGACGTCCAGTCGTGTCTATTCCGCCTCGTGAGTTCAACTTTCTATAGCTTTTGTCATCGCCAAGATCCGCGGAAGTTGTCTGACGGGACTCTCACCGGGAACTTTGCACGGGAACTTTACAGGCTGGGCCATCTCATCTTCCGCGGATCCTCGGACTCTTCGGCACTCGGCGAGGGCATCTTTACGCCCTCGCTGCCAGGGTCCTGGCCATTTGAGTACAGCCTTCCCTGGATGAGGGATAACGGTGTGCGACCGCACTTCGTGCCTAGGTGAGAATCAAATCTGGGTGGTGGTTCATGACGTTTACTGGCGGTGCGACCTAAACGATGCTATCTGTCTTCTTCTTCTTGACGGCAGCGTTCCACCCAATCCTTCCTCCTTGGATTCGGGCGTTCAAGTGGAGCAATCTGAGTGCCTGCAACTGGTGTACAGGAAGGTCCTTCCGTCCGATCAGCCCCTGTCTGCCAACACACCCTCGCCGTCTCCTGCTTCCGCCCTTGTAGAGTCTCTTCACATTGAGCTCGACATTGAACGGGTGCCGAGCGCGGAGGAGGATGGGCAGTCCGAAACTCAGGAGGTCGGATCCGAGACATCTGCGACTATCCAGGACACTCCATCTGCCACCGAAGCCGGGGAAGCCGGGGAAGCTGCCGAGGCACCGTCTGGGAGCGCTGAGGAACCTATTGGCGCCGAAGACCCAATTCGATCCGTCGAAGGGTCCGACGAGTCCGACGGCATGCCATCAGCATCTCCGGACGCACAAGTCGCGGTCGTTCGATGCGCGGAAGTGAGGAAGGAGGCCAGGGCGCATGTCATGATCCCGGACGCTGCGGTCGAGCTGCGCTTGGATGCGTGCGATTCTACGGCGGTCGAGGCGGGTCAGTTGCCGTCGTCTTTCATGCGCTGGCTCGATGGACTTCATGCGGGGTGCGTATTCGATTTTTATTATTATTTTTGTTTTCAACGTGCTTCTCCCGGAGATGATGAGCTGACCACTGGGGCGAACGCCTTCCTTTCCACTTCTTCTTTACAACAGCGGTGACCTGCTTCTCGGCCCAAAGTCGACTCCTCTTCCCCCACCGGAACTCGAGCTCGAGGTCAAGGGCGACTCGGCCTCGCCCGCTCACTTCGTCCTCGAAACCGCCCGTCGCGTCCGTCGATTCTTCCAGGCCGACGGCCAAGCGTCCGTCGTGATGGAACGGGCGACCGACGGAGGCGTTGACGGCCAGGATGTGCACGCTTTCAGGATCGAGTGGCGGGGCGAGCCGTCGGGGTGGCCGGAGATGAGGAAAGTGGTGGACAAGTATGCGGACGAGAGGTATCCCAGCTCTGGACTGAGGCCCAAGATTCCGTACTGATCAGTAATAAGCTCGGCGGGCGGATGCGGATGCGGATGGGACGTCATGTCGATGGGCCCAAGTACAAGTACGCTAGTTCTACGCTCCATGCTCGTTGCATTCCAGTACTTTGGTGGACAGGGTCGGAGCGGGCTCTTGCGTGTTTGCGATGCTACGCCGCTATCCGTTCGAGGCCGGGCCCACACCGGGCGACATCGCATCGTATCGTATCGTGTCGGATCAGATCGCATGCATCACGTAGCATTGCGGCGGAGAACACGCGGCGCGGCGCATGCGTTCAAGAAGAGAGAGCCCTCGCTCTCCGCTTCTCGGCGCGCAACGCCAGCTCCTCCTCCCTCTCTCGATCAAGCGTCTCCTTAAGGAGCGCCCACCACTCGTCGCCCTCCGCCTCGTTTAGCGTCTTGCCCTTCTTCGGCCGCGCGGATTCGTCCGCGTCCGCTAGCGGTTCGATGGCCGCCGCCGCCGCCGGCCGATCCGAATCCGAATCGGATGACGGCTGCCCTTCCGGCAGGTCCGAGGAGGGTCCGAGAGAGGAAAAGCGTGTGAGAAAGTGGGAGTGCAAGTCGTCGAGGCGGAGGGGCACGTCGGCGGACAGACGGGAGGTCAGCTCGTCGAACTGAAGGGGCCGGTTGGGCAGATTGGGTTCGAAGATGAGACGGTTGTAGAAAGGCGACGAAATAGGGAGGAAGGCAGAGCAAAGGTTAGCGGCTGAATTTCCTTCTCGCTCGAGTAAGGTACGGGTGACCGGGGACTAGAAGCAAGGGAGAGAATAATAACAAAAAAAAAAAGGCAAGCGTCCCACGCACCGACCTAACCCCGAAGCTCTTAAACACCGCAAACGTAGCCACTCCCGCCAAGCCGGTGACGATGGCCGTAGCGGCGGCAAAGGCCTTGATGGCCATGAAGACGGGGTTTGGGGGTGTGTCCGGCGATGGCGGTGTAGAGGACGATGGAGACGGGGATGGGGCGCCGTGACTCTTGCCTGATCGCACGGACCTCGCCGACGACGACGACGAAGCGGCCTGGCGCATGATCGCGGCGATGGGGCTGTCCGACCGCGTCGTCGTCGTCGTCGTCGTCGGCGCTCGAGCGGCGAGCCTTGGCTTGGCGAGCGGCGTCGGAGCATCAGAAACAGACGCGAGGTGTCCAGGGCCCCTCAACCTCGCCCCGGCACCCACACCAGCACCGGCAGCAGGACTCGTACTCGCACCGGCGCTCGTCGTACCCGCACCCGCACCAGCACCAGCACCAGCACCAGCGAAACCCCCCTCCATCCTCCCCACCCCGACTACAACACCATCAACAGCCTGCTTCGCATCAAGCACCGCCTCCCTCCTCCTCCTCCTAGCAGCAACGACAACAGATATGGCGAGTCCGGAGAAAAAGGCTAGGCCTGAGGCGGTTAGGAGGAATGTTTTTGGCGACGGAAGGTCGGGTTGGCCATTGTTGACGTCGACGGGTTTGTCGTTGTCCGTTCGTCGAGATTTGACTTTGACTTGGACGTCTGCTGAAGGAGAGGACATGGTCGGACAAGGTCAAAGATCAATAATACGTCGGTCGTCCTCGCGGCGCACAATCGAAACCTGTCCTTGTTTGCTCCCGACGGCTTGCTGCGGTCGCCACGCCCTCTCTGTGGCCACGACAGCTTGCAACGGAGCGCAATACTGGATGAAAGATAGCTCGACATAGAAGACGGGAAGGAAAAAATTTGTGATTGAAATGATGAGGATGGAGGCCAGGAAAGATAGAAGGAAGGAAGGAAGGAAGGAAGGAAGGAGGGGAGGTAATTCTTCGATCGGCGAGGCCACAAGTAGGTTGAGATGAAGCGCTATGAGAGGAGGTTGAGTTTGAGAGAAGACCATCGAGACAAAGGAAAGAGAAAAGAAAGAAAAAAATGCGACTAGGGCCCCCGCTGGAACATGCGAGTAGGCTAAAGCTAACGCCGACAACGACAGAAGGAAGGGGCCCATGTCAAGGAAGGAAAGAAGAGAAAGTATGGATGACGAAAGAAAGACCGCCACGACAATGACACCGACGCAGACGCCGAACCCAACTTCGCGGCATCGTCGGCCAACCAAAGATAGGCGAGCCTGGGCTGGGCTCGTACGTCCGCCTGGAGTGTCGGACGAACAAGAACGCCTGGAGCAAGTGAATCGGGTTGAGGTGGAGGTTGTACAGCGCGGTGGGTCGTCGTCGTTGCCAGAGCGGTCGCCCGTAGTCGCCAATCGCCGCGACGAGGGGAGCCCGCGGTTGAAGGAACGTCGCCGTCTCCACACGCG
Source organism: Peribolospora baueri (assembly GCA_029717555.1). Taxonomy (NCBI): domain Eukaryota; kingdom Fungi; phylum Basidiomycota; class Peribolosporomycetes; order Peribolosporales; family Peribolosporaceae; genus Peribolospora; species Peribolospora baueri. The sequence continues at coordinate 91,297 of JAMDHS010000024.1, forward strand.
CACCATATATAGAGAGAGAGAGACACACACACATCGTCGTGCCAACGTCGCCGCCGTCCCGTAGCCACCCACCGTTGCCCACCGTTGCCAAATCCGACGCCAAGCAACCACACCCATGCCCGCCCCGCCCCGCCCCGCCCCACCCGTCCTCCGATTTTGTCGCCTCGACCACCTCGACCAGTCCGCTCCGCCATGCGCTCGCGCGTCACCAAACCGCACCCGGCGTGCAACGCCCTCCTGCGCAGCGACAGCGAACAAAAGAAGAAAAGCCGAAGAGGAAGAAAAAGGTCGAAACGACCGGCGACCGCGAGGAACGGACGGACGAAGGAAAAGAAAACGCCAAAAGAAGAAGAACGCCCACTGGTCCTAATCCAACGCCGCACCTTGACCCCATCCCACCCTACCCAACGGACGACGACGACGACGGCCAAAAAGCGTGTATCCCCATCTCAGCCCACCCACCCACTACATCTCCAAGGCAAAACAGGACAGCGACCGAAAGAAACGACCCTCGCGGAACCCCTCTGAAAGAGGAGGGAAGAGACGATCTTTCGGCCCTGGCGCGAAACTGAGTTCCTGAGGACGACGACACCGTGCATCCCGCCCTTGCGTCTTCTCTATACCGAAGCCCACCAGGTCCATTCCCTCGAGTCGATCTTGAAGGGAAAACAGAGGGAGGAGGGCTTGCAAGGAAGAGAGACAAGGAACGAGGGATGAGGGACGACGAAAGACGTCCTCCTCACCGCGCGCCGCACTCAGTACCACCCCTGCGGCTGAGCCGCACCGGAAACGTCGTCGCGCCTGGGACGCGCGGCAGCTTGCTGCTGGTATTTCGTCTGACTGCGCAGCCTGAGGCCGGATCATCAGGACGAGGATGGAGAGAAAAAAGAGAGATAGAAGACGTGGTCAGAGCGCCTGCTCGCCCGTAGACGAAACGAATGCATTTACCCGAAAACACGAAGCTGGCCGGCCGAAACTGGCACGCTGACTACTCACATCCTGTCCGATCCATGGACGGCCCTGTTGGTATCCCCGCCGGGCGTCCCTGCGCCGTCGTCGTCTGCCTGAGCGATGACCTTGCGGCGGGGCATGGCGTGAGGCTGGCTGGGCTGCTTGGCGATCTGGGGCGCGGGGGCGACGACGGCGGCGGCGGCAGCGGCGACGGCCGAGTCCTTGTGCTCGTCCGTGGCCGTGCGCTGGGGCGAGCGCTGCTGCTGGATGGACCAGTCGAAGACGTAGTCGTACTGGAAGCCCTCGCGAACGAAGAGATCGCGAAAGAGCTTGCGAAGGTAGGAGTAGTCGGGCTTATCGTCGAAGCGAAGGGAGCGGCAGCAGTTGAGGTAGATGGCCATCTCCGAGGGGAAGCCACGGCAGAGGACCTCGGTGGGCGTCGTCATCTTCTTCTCCATGATGCGGTCGTACTTCTGCTTCTTTGTGGCGGCTTTGAGACCTTGCCAGGGAAGAGATCCGCGGAGGAAGTACATAAGGACGTAGCCAAGCGACTCGAGGTCGTCACGGCGGGATTGCTCTACAGAGAGGGGGGGATGGGGTGAGCGAGGCGGAGAGGGAGCGTGGGCACGTAGGAACGGGAAGACTCACCGACACCCAGGTGGGTATTGATGGACGTGTACCTGGCCGTACCGGTGAGGTTCTTGTTCTCCCTGTAGGGGATGTGCAGGTGCGTCTTAGGGTCGCGGTACTTCTTTGCGAGACCAAAGTCGATGATGTTGACCTGGTTGCCGCGCTTGCCAATACCCATGAGGAAGTTGTCGGGCTTGATGTCGCGGTGGATGAAGTTGCGGCTGTGGATGTACTCGATGCGGGAGATCTATGGAGGGGAAAGGGAAAGAGAGGGTAAGCCGAGGGAGGGGTGAGAAAGTGGTGAGGCGGCTACCGCGGCGGTACGCACCATCTGGTCGGCGAGGAGGAGGACGGTCTTGAGGCTGAACTTGCGGTTGCAAAAGTTGAAGAGGTCCTCGAGGGAGGGGCCGAGGAGATCGAGGACCATGGCGTTGTAGTCGCACTCCTGGCCGTACCATCTGACAAAGGGGACGCCGACGCCTCCGGCGAGGGTCTTGTAGACCTTGGCCTCATACTCGAGCTGGGGATGCTTTGCCTTTACGCTCTCGAGCTTGATGGCGACCTCTTCGCCGGAGATGATGTTGATGCCGAGGTAGATGTCGCCGAAGGAACCCGAGCCGATCTTTTTTCCGATGCGGTACTGATGAAAGGAGGAGCGGAGGGTTTATCAGTCGGACTGCGACGTCCTCTTCGTCTGTCTCGGACAGAGAGAGCCAACTTACCCTGAGAACGGGGATGCCGAGGAGGCGAAGGAGAGACGGAGAGGGTGAGCATTTTCATTTCATTTCTTTTCGGATGGCGACGACGACTATGGGCAGGCCGCTACTCACTTCCCGCCCACGCGAAGATCCATGGCCGGACGGGGTGGTGAGGGCGGACGGGAGGGGAAGGCTTGATGGGGGGGCAGAGGGGGACTGCGAATGGAGGAGGGGTGTGCGAAGGGCGAGACGGGCGGCTCGAAGATAGGCGGGGGAGAGAACTGTTCGATGGGCGGCCAAGGAGGTAGCAGCGGTGGGGGAGGGAAAGCTTGGAAGAGGGGAGCAGGGACGGGCGAGATGGGCGAGGGTGGGGCTGCGGGAGGGCGAGCGAGGGGACGCAAGGGGCGAGGCGTGGATGGATAGAGGATAGGAGTAGCGTGACGGGGATGGGGACGGGTGTAAGCGGAGGGAGCGCAACGCCGAGTAGGGCAGACGTTGGGAGGGAGCGGGACGAGGGATGCGTGAGCTGGGGCCAAGGACGTCGACGACGACAACGACGATGCGAGGAGCGAGGAGCGCGCGGGTAGAGGCTTGTGGCGATGATGGAGGATGAGTTGGGAGGGAGTACAAAGGTCGTTTGTGTCGAGTTCGTGTCCGTGATCGTGATCGTGTTCGTGTTCGTGTTCGTGTTCGTGTTCGTGTTCGTGTTCGTGTTCGTGTTCGTCGTGTTCGAGTTACGAGTTCGTTGTTCACTCGCCCTTTTCGTCCGTCGTCGGTGCGTTGTCGCACGCCACGCTCGCTCGCTCACACGCACGCCCGCCCGCGCACGCACTCCCTTCACTCACTCACTCACTCACCTGTCGTCAGAGCAGCGCGAACCGCGATCCCAGAGTCGAGAGCCCGAGGGCGGTGGGGAGAGTAAGGGCGGTGAATGGTGGAAGAGGGGAGGGGAGGGAGGGAGGGAGGGAGTGGAAGCGGAAGGAGGGAGTGAGTGGGAGTGGAAGAGGGAGTGGCTGGCTGACTGGGTTTGGCTCGCTGGGCTGGCTGGTGGTTGGCTGGCGGCTGACTGGGCGGCGACGATGTGGGAGGCGACGACGAGCGACGGAGACGGACGACGGGACAGACAGACGGACGGAGATGGGGGAGAGAGAGACGGGAAGAGAGAGAGAAAGGGAGGGGCGAGGAGAAAGACTGTCTAGACAGCCAGACGAAAAGAAAAGGAAAAAAGGGCCGATAACAAAAAGGAGCCAGCCTTTTCAAACTACACAGGGGAGAAAAGAAAAAGGCCCGCCCAAGCCCAAGCCCGCCTGGCCCGGCCCAGCCAACCGCAACAACGCACGCCGACGCCCGGACCGCGCCTGCCAATCGCCCATCGCCCATCGCGCGCTCCGCCACTCGCCGCAGCCGCCGGCCCGCGGACTCAAGCGGCGATACCGCCCGAGCCTCAGCCTCAGCCTCAGCCTCAGCCTCAACCTCATCCTCTTTCGGCCGCGCCCCGGACTCGCTCGCCGTTGGCCCGAGCCGAGTTCCACGAGCGATGGATCGTGTCATACGTCCGTACATCTGCGTCTGTCGTCCGAGGTCCGATGCCGCGACCGACGGCTGGCTCGTTCGTCGGTTCGGGGGCGGGACCCTGGACAGGACAGCACATGCGTAACCGCACCTCCTCACACTTGCACCGACGCCGCACACTAGAAAATCAAATCCAGCCGGGTCGTCTTCCGCTGCGGCAATCCCACCGCGTCGTGCATGTGCGTCCGGCGCGACAGACGGTCGCAACACCGGACATCCCTTTCCCCGATCCGATCAGCTGCTTTGAAAGAAAGATAGACGAACACACGGAGAACGACACGAGCAAAGCCAAGCCAGACCAGACCAGACCAGACCAGACCTGGATCGCCGCTCAGCTCGCTCGCTCGGCGACCATGCTCCCGACATGGATCCCTCCTTCCCCATCGGCTCCAGCGCCGGCCCGCGGCCTGACCTCGAAGCCGCCTTTGATGATTTGTGAGTCCCTCTTGGTCGTCGTGCCCCCGCCAGTTCAGCTCACTCACTCTCCTTCCTTCTCCCCTCGCTCGCCATAAGCTACCGCCGCTGTCTCAGCCGCGCTCCTCGCACGGCAACCCTCCTAACTTCTCGTCCATCTCCTTTCCAACATGCCGACGCTCGGACGACGCCGTCTGCGGCTGCGACAACGGCAACGACAACGCAGCATAGAGCCGCCGGACGACGCGAGAGGGTCGCACAGGCGGAGCAGCCCAGTGCAGATCCCGGGCCGTCCAAGGCCAGCCTACCCACGACGGCACCGCCTACAACGACCAAGGCCTCCGCCGCCGTCGCACCCTCACCAACAGACCTGGCCGCAAAGGCCTCCACCACCGCTCCTCCGCAAGACCCGCCGCCGAAGCGCAAGCGCGGGCGACCACGTAAACGTCCTCTGACGCCCCCACCACCGCCGGACGGTGACGTCGCGCCCCCGAAATCCAAATCGCCCAAGGCCCCCGCCCCCACCGCCGCCGCCATCGCTCCCGGTAAGCGGCCGAAGAAGCGCGGACATGGTTGGACGGCGCTGAGGGTGCGCAAACCTCCCGCTTACCGGTCCCCACGATCTGCCGTCGGCTCAGACACCAGTTCCCAACCGCCTCAGTATCCCTCGCCCGGCTCTTCGTCCTCGCCGCCGCATTCGACACAACGCAAGCGCCTCCTCCCGCTCATCCGACCGCGCCTCATCCCCTCCCTCCCGTCCTACCCGCAGACCCACCTCCTCGCCTTCCGTCCGCACGCCTTGGACGACCTCTACCGGCGCGCGTGGGCGGCCCGTGGTGGTGGTGGTGGCGTCGATGGCGGCGAACCGACGGGAGCAAGGGGGTGGGCCGGCGATGTGAGTCCAGTCGGGAGCGGCAGACGATTGGACATGCACAAGCTTTGGTTGCATTATGCGAGGAGGCAGAGGAGGGCTCAAGAGACCGGCGACGACGACGGCGATGGCGATGGAGATGCGGGGGGCGGTAGCAAGCCTTTTACAGCTGGCTTCGATATCGGCGGCGGCGGGGGCGGAGAGGCGGCATCCGATACCGCGAGCTCTATCGACACGTGGAGGCGACCCAAGCTCTTCCTCAGGCGCACAATGAGATGAGGCGAGCAAAAAAAAAATCAAAAACTCTATCTCCTCGACACGGACGGTGTCGTCGTATCTTATCCATCATATCGTGTCGCATCGCATCATAACACCACGGCGAACAAACAAGACTCAGCTTCATTACCACTTTCTCATCCAAGCGCCGCCTTTGTACCCTCCTTCCCTCCCTCCCTCCTTCGTGGGGCCATGATCCTTCCCCTTTTCTTCTGTCTCTGTTCATCGTGTACGACCGCGTCTTTTTCGTCGTTCGCTGCCGCAAAACAGTCGGTTGTTTATCTTACATCGCGGACGACACCGGCGGCGGCATGTGCGTGTCATACGATGGGGGATCGTTGGTTGGAAGGAAAGGGCTTGTGAGATGGCTGACACCTTTAGACGGCAGACGGTCCGGTCTGGAGGCCGGAGAGAGAGAGAGAGAGAGAGAGATCCGTCTTCGTCCTGCCATCATCCCTGCCTCTGCCGCCCACGTCAAAAAGGAGACGGAGACAGAAAGAGGCCGGCGCCAGTGCCAGGGAGGCCAGGGAACGGCGTGGAGAGAAGGCGATGAAATGGAGACAGAGACATACCGTGAGCTGAAGAAATAGGCAGGGTGGTCCGTGCATGCTCGGCCATCACGTGTGTCGTTCGTTCGGACCTGAAACGAAAGGCCCGGCCCGGCGTTCGCAACGTCGGCCCTCTCGTCCTCCATCACGCCCACACCTTCCGTCTGGGTCCATATCCCTTAAAAGGCTACGACACAGTTTGGCACGGATCACCGTCCACTTCGCTGATGGCAGTGCATGCTGTCGGCCTGCTATCCGTTTTCAAGCGCCCTCGTTCACCGGTGACCAAGGTTGAAATCAAGTGTGCTCGTCCCTCAACTTAACTTGCGGCTGACGATGGGGCCTTACAGCTGTCAGAACACGGTGATGGGCCTTGTGGAAGGTTTTATCCGTTCTAGCGTCTCGCTCGGTGAAGCGCCCCGTCTCTGCTCCTAAAGCTTCCCACCTCGTCGACGTAACTACCAACAGTGACAGCGACTGATCGTCCAGGGTCTGTATGCGCGTCGGCCCGAACGTCCACTTCCTATTCAATCCCACCTGCACTCACACCTCGACGCGAGAGCTCGTCCAGATTATGTTTCATCGCATTAGAGCGCTCCTTCCGTCTGGTCATCACCCACGTCGTCATTATGCAAATCTTAGCCATTTCTTGCAAGGCTCGTCGTGAGCGTTTGTAGGCAGCGAACCAAAGTCTTGACGACAGGACGGCACTGGCCCTTGCGACGCCATGCTCCTATCCTTCCCTGGTGTATAAAAATGACGACCGCCAGGGCTTGGATAAAGGCCTCGGAAAGGGCGACTCCTCTTCGCTTGTCAAAGGCGCCGCTGCGTGATATGAAGCCTTATCTTCAACTTCCATCGTCCTCGGTCCCATTTTCCGAGAATGCATGCCTATGGAGGACCCGATGGAAGCCAAGAAATTGCCAAAGGCTGCCATCGCAGACGAAAGATGAAAAAGAGGTCGACAGCTCGCTGCAGAGAATGGAAAAAGAGCACATCAGAAGTGCTTGAACGAAATGGAAAGCAAACGGCGGTGACGAGGTCGAGCGCTCCTCTACCGCGACGCGTATGGTTGAAGCGTCAAAGCACGGATGGATGGATGCGCGCCTGACGCACATCTAAACCACCCACCTCCCAAATTCTTCCCCGAACGGCCATCACTGCCCCCGTCCCTCCCCCAATCGCCAAGCCCTCGTTTCCGGTTCCGTCTCCCCGTTACCTTCGTCAAGTCCATTTCAACAGACATGGTACGCGCGATTGAACGACGACATCAGCAGGCGTGCCGAAAAGCTCCGAAACCTCATCACCTTGCTCCCCCGCCCTTCCTTCTTTCCCCTCGGTGGTAGTCCAAACGTGGCCTTTCCCACGACGAGAAAAGAGAGCGTATGGTCGAGTTGCTTCAAGAAACGGCGAGTACATCGACCCACGCAGGCGACTCCATCAGCGGCTGAAAGAAACGCCGCCTGTCTCTCTCTCTCACACACCTCGCGGTCAGGCTGAGTTCTATCAGTACAAAGAGCTTGAGAAGTTGGCGCCGAAGCGGAAAGGTATCAGTGAGTCGTCGGCGCATTCAGCCTTTCTTCGATCTAGGAGGATCGTCGCAGAGAAACATCTGGAGTCGAATCGGTCGCCGCCAGTCCCCCAAAGCGTTAAAGACGTCCTCGAAGAGCTCGCGAACGACGGCATCATATGCCGCGAGAGGATAGGGTCTGCCAACTGTGAGTTTGTCGCGCATGGTCGAACGAGTCGTCGAGGCCACGTACAAATGTCTGGCTCGTTCTACGTCCACCGATCGTTGCGGCTGTCTCTGCAGACTACTGGTGTTACCCCAGTCAAGCCACCGTTGTGGTGAGTTGCGCAGTGAGGACGCAAGCCGTCAGCATTTCACCTCGGGTATATGATCCATCCCTTCGTCTCGTCTGAATTCATCAGGCTAACCTGGACGCGGCAACGAGCGGGAACGAGATACAAGCGCTGAATCAACGCCTTGAAGAGGTCGAACAGTCGCTCGCGAGCGCCAAGAGGGCCAGAGAGGACACCGTGTGTCGACTAGCGCGACCCATCGGGGACGTAGTGGTGGGGCGAAGTTGCTCACGGAAAACCTCCCTTGCCCCCCCTATCTTCCCTTCCGAAGCCCGAGCGCATCAGCCTACTGACTCGCTACAATGATGCGATGGCAAAGGCGAAGGAGCTCGAGAGGGAGTTGGCCAAGTACCGCGACTGCGATCCGACGGTGATCGAGCAGAAGAGGAAAACGATCAAATTGGAGCGCGAGGCGGCGTGCAGGTGGACTGGTGAGTGCGGTCGTCCAGGGATGGACATCGCAAGTGGCCTAACCCGCGACCGGCTGATCCAAGGCTGCGTTGCGGACGAACAGAGAACATCAGCATTGCGATCTCGGTAAGCGTACGACTCGGTCCAGCAGAACAGGGTCGGACCGGCGACTTGCGCAAACGACTTGAACGCTCACCTCGAACGGCCGCCCTCAGTATGTCCGTGATCAGTACGGCATGGATCCTGGCGAGCTGGTGAGAGAAGACGGATGGCCACTGCCTACCAAGCGGTGTCTCAGGAGCTCCACGAAGCGCAAAGTGGCCTCACCATCCCTCCCGCACCACGCGGTCGTTTGCGACAGAGAACGCAGTTTGAGATCGAGGACGATTTTGAGGAGCTCGAGGACAAGCCGGAAATTCTCTCGACATGAGCGCAGATTCATCTATGGCCGGCTCCAACAATCCGTATCTGCCTATGCGGCACAGCGTAAGGGAGACTCGGCGTATCTACGCCGTGCCCAGGAGATAGGAGATAGATGGACAGGCGGTCGTCGGTGGCGTTCCGCCATCACAGCCGTCTCCGCGTCTCTTCTCTCTCCTGTAGATTGCACGGGGGGTGGCTGCCATATGACGGACAGAGGACACCGCGCCATCCACGCCTGGATAAGCAACACTGCCGTGTTGCTTGCCTGGCGCTGTGGTGCCACGGCCCGACGGCGCCAAGAGATCTCGCTAGTGTAAGCCGTAACGATATGCAATGGTGTCCCTGACGATTGCGAGGAGGATGGGACGGGCTGAGGCGGAGGAACGTGAAGGAGACGAGCGAGCGCTCTTGACTCTCGCTTGGGGGCTCCACGAGAACGAGACGTTGGTTCGACAGACGTGGCTGGAAAGGCCGGGGGCGGCGAGCCTCGGAGTGAACGGCGGGCTCTACTCTATCTGCTTGCTCTCACCCTACCCACGCAACGCAGCACCACTAAACAGAAGTCAGCCATACAACACGACACCGCCCGTATAGATCCACGTGCATTCGGGCACACACTGCACACTGACTGACTGCGGCAGCGGCGATGTCCGTGGATTGATGTTTGATCAAGGGAACGAGAAAAGATTGGAAAGAAAACGCGTCTGATACCGCCGCGGCTCTTCTTTCCTCGGCCGTTTGTCGGTGGCTAGGCCAGTCTCACTCTCGAGAATCAATCTGGCGAATCCGTCGTCGGTCGTCGTCGTTCTGGCTGTGCTTGCTTTGTCCTCTGCCGTGCGTGCTGTTGATGCGCATGCATCCATCGCATCGACATACTTCCTTCCCGACCCCCTCCGTCGTCCGTCGTCCATCGCCCGGCGTCCGGCGTCAGGCGTCACTTATCGCCTCGCTCGCTCGTCCCTGACCGAGCAAGCCGGTGGGACCAGATCGGCCGGCGATAATAAATGACTGCCTGTGCGGACGCGAGCGAGCGAGCGGGCGAGCGATAACTCTTGACTCGGCGCGGCCGTCCGACTGATGAGCGACTCGCCGATCCGCCACCAACGTTCTTTTTTTCTTTATCAAATCTATCAGTCCCGTTTTCTCTCTCTTCTCCGCCCGACCGCTTTCTTTTCCTCCTCTCCATCCCATTTTCTTTCCTTCGTCCGCCGCTTTTTCTTTTCATCCTTCCCCTCCCCCTCTCCACCACCCTCTTCGCCCTCGCCTCGTCGCCGCAACCCATCCTTCGCCCACCTTCCCCCCTATCTGCCATCCTCTCTTCCTATCAACCTCGCTTTTCTCTCTTCGCCCGCGCCCCCGTCGCCTCGCTTCCGCTGACGTGTCCTCCTTCTCGCCCCTCCCAGCCGCACGCCCACACATAGATACTGCCCCTCCCCCCCGTTCCAATTGTATCCGCGTCTTCCGATGCTCCACCTCCTCGCTTTCGACCATTATCGCTAGTCAGGATCGACTCTTACTCCGCTCCATCCTCTTCACGACCCCGCTTCTCGTCGCCTGGGCCGCCGACACCATCTACCCGCCTCTCTCTTTCACATCCTCAGACTCTACCGCGCCCTCCCCGATGAGTCCTCAGGCCTCTTCTTACGGCACTCCTTCGCCCTCTCGCATGGACGGCATCCAGCCAATCTACCCCGACGACGCCTCCCACCACCCATCTCCAAGCCACGACGCCTCGCGCGACGCCTCCCCTGACCGACGCGCGTCCCGATCGGACGGCAAGGTGGAGGATGGACAGCCCAAGACCAGTCCGGGCGCCCTCGCCGGCGGGGGTCAGCCCATCTGCTCCAACTGCCAGACGCAAACCACGCCGCTTTGGCGAAGGGACGGCCGCGGCGGACTGCTCTGCAACGCTTGTGGCCTCTTCGTCAAGCTTAAAGGCACGCCGAGGCCGTTGAGTCTCAAGACGGACGTGATCAAGCAGAGGAACAGGAGCAGCAAAAATGCCAACGCCGTCAACGTCGGTCAGACCGACGGCTCCCCTTCGGCCGCGGTGGGCAAGGCAGGCAAGGCGTCCAAGTCAAGGGGTGGCGGCGCGTCGAGAAAGCGCACGTCGCCCCAGGCAAACAAGATGGCTACGTCGTCCGCCGTCGCCGACAGCAACGATCCCTACAACTCCTCCTCCAGGCCGCCGAGCCCGGCGAGCAGGAAGAGGGAGCGAGACGTGGCGCCCGAAGCCCGCTGGTCTTATCCCGGCCCTGCGTCTCCGGAACCCCGTTCCGACTACGCTGGCGACCGCGCGGCCCCTTACGCGTCGCCCTTTTACCCGGCACCGCTCATACCAGGTCAGCAGCGCCCTACTTGGTACCCACATCCGCCCCCGCGCGGCGGCTTTGCCTACGACGAACTCGGTTCCTCCTACGCCCCTTCCTACGCCAGTCGATCCAGCACGCCTCACGCCAGCCGGCCGGGAAGCGCCGAGGGCAGGTATCCGCCATCAGCTTACCCGTCCTCTTACCATGCCCACCTTGGTTATCCCCCCGCCGGTCCTTTGAGCGCGCCCTCCGCTTCGTTTCCCCATCACTCCCCGCCCCATTCAGATTGTTTGCCGCTGCCGTCGTCAGCGAGCGCCCAACCGCTCACACATCATGCAGGGGAGATGAGCAAGGCGCAAGGCGAATCGCCTATCCATCTGCCGCCGCTCAATTCGCTCAGCGGCGGTGGCGGCGGCGTCCCGTCGCCGAAAGGCCCGCCTTCTCACGTCGAAGGGGAGAGCGTTGTGCTTCCGCCTCTGCGCCACGCCGTCATGGCCGCTTCCACCGACGCTGGCCATCCTTTACCCTATTTGCACTCCGCTCCCGCTGATGGCCGGCAGGAATATTATTCTGCTCAGTACCCCGCTAGGCCGCCCTCTCCTCAGGCGTCGTTTGTAGCGACGACGCGAGCGGGCGTGGTGCCGAGGTCGTCGAGCCTGTCCGGTATACGGGACCGCCACCGGATGCCGTACTCGTCATCGTCCGATTTCGCGCACCACGCCCTCCACCACGGCATCTCCAACGAACGTGGTCGGAGCGTTGGACGCTCGGCGAGCGCCAATCATTCGCCTACTGACCGGACCGCGCGTCTAGAGTCCCCGTTGCGCTATCATCCCTACGACGGCCACCCCGCGAGCTGGGCTGCGAGGAGGCGGCGCAAGGAAGGGCCGCCGTCGCTGGTCGCAGAGGATGAGCGGGACGTGCCAGCGCTGCGATCCGCCGTGGACGGCATTCGGTTGGAGAGCGAGGCACAGGCCAGCGCGCTCGGCCTCGGTCCCACGTTGCAGAGAGAGGAAGACGCGATGCAGGGCGTCCGGCCGGAGGGCGGGAGCGGCGCCAGCGCCAGCCGGACGCGATCGAGCTCCGTGCTCTCCGTCCATTCCCTATCTCACCACTCTGCCGCTTCGTACTTGCTCCAAGGCACGCCGAGCGAGCTGGCCGGTCGGAGCTTGCCGCGGTCGCGCAACTCGTTCAGTCGAGCCGGCTCGCCCGCCGATACGTCTTGGGACGCATCTGTGTCCCGAGCTCCCTCCGTCGGCCCTTCCGAACTCACTGCGTCCTCCATGTTGCACCCGACGCACCGTGACCAGCTCAAGCACCACCATCCCCATCATCACTTCCCGACGGACGCGGGCGTCGAAGGAGGCACACTCTCGTCTGGCGGACCCAAGGAGTGCGAGATGGAGAGGCTGAGGGCGAGGGTGAGGGAGCTGGAGCTGGTCAACGAGCTGTTGAGGATAAGGATCGACGAGCTGGAGAGGGGCCGCCGCACCGGAGCTGGAGCTGGAGCTGGAGCCGGGGTGGCCGGAACGGGAGTCGGGGGGTGGAAGAGGCGCGGGAGATCTGTAGACTAGTTCGTTTCCCCGGTCGGTGGTCCGAACCGTCAGATGTTTATCACCGCTCCATCGTGCTTTGTTTTCGACGCTGGGGCGGACGGACGGACGGACGGAGGCGAGGGAGGACACGACGACGGGACCCCGGTCCGGTAGGTGGGGGTGGAAGGGGTGGTTGGACACACAGATCGGCGGAAACGGTGGGTGGGTGCGCTCGTCGTCGGCTCTTTTGTATGGACTTTCGCCCGCTTCGCGGCATCGACGACGCAAATCTCGGGACCGCCTATGTAGCTATAGCTAGAGTGACGAAACTGCTTCGGATGGGGGCACGCTCCTGTCTCGTCCAGCTTTGGTTGCAGCATGTTCGTTGGAGCGGGCCGATGGCAAGTAACGGCGACGGCGACGAGTGATCACCTCCATCTGATTCGGAATGGCGTCAGGCTACGCTCGAGGGCGCTTGGGAAGGGCCCGCCCGTATGCCGCTTCGCTTGCCTAGTCGCATCCCACCATCCACGTCGCGGGCACCCTCGGGGGCATCCGCTCAAGCATGTACGTACATACGTTACGCACTGTGGTGATCACACCATGCTTCTGGACACACGCGCGGCGACACTTTCCATGTCCATCGATCCATCGATCCATCATCAATCGCGGCACTAATGGGATACGACATGCGTCTGTCTGGTCCTGGGCGATGCCTATTATACAACGTAAAATGTGCCCAGCCGACGGTCAAGCACATTGAATAGGAGGTGATTGATTGATTGATTGATTGACTCTGCTTGGCCTTATTCAGGCCAACATTGGCCTACACTTATGGACTCTAAGCAGAATCAAACAATCAATCAATCACCTTCTGTTCACGGTGCGCGACCGTCGACTGGGCACAGTTTACGGTGTATAATAGCATCGAGAGCAGGAGATGATAATGGGCGATGATGTGATATTACCGCAGTCAGAAGATAAGTGCACATGACTAAGCAAGGCAAGCAAGGCACATAACCCTAATCTATCCAACTGTACAGCCTGGCCGCCCTGTGCAGGCTTACCCACCGCAGCGACGGTTTGCTGCGGCAATGGTATCTGGAGCTCGCATTCGGAGGGCTTGGGCCAAGTCGAGCTTGGATCCATCAAGACTGTAGCAGCTTGACCGCCAACCCATTCCCCCCCCTTCCTCCCCCCCTTCTCCTCAAGAAACGTGAGTAGAGCAGCACGCGCTGATGGGAGCTGGTCGTATGACGGGGGTGGGGTGTGGCGACGCTTGAGGCTGCCGAAGGGGCAACGTCTGGAGTCAGGGCGCTGCGCGCGGGCAGGCAGGCATGGAAGAATGAACGCTGGGGCGCGGGGAGGGTTGAGCGCGCTGTGAGGGACGGACAGGTTGGCTGATGACCTGTGTCTTGCGATCGTGTCCTGCGCTCTCCTCTCTTCCTCCGAACAGCCGCCTCAAGGCACCCCACCCGACTCGCCCAGCATGGTTGCCACGATCCCCAAGGACGTCGCTGCGATCTCGCTCGAGAACGGCGGCGTGAAGCTGTTCGGCAAGTGGGACGCCGCGGACGTCGAGGTCAAGGACATCTCCCTGACCGACTACATCCAGCTCCGGAACGCCGTCTATCTTCCCCACACCGCTGGCCGCTACGCCAACAAGGCCTTCAAGAAGGCTCAGATGCCCATCGTTGAGCGCCTCGTCAACAGGTTGGTATTCTGGCATGCGTTTCTCCGCGTTGGTTTCCGTTTCCGTTTTGCCAGGAGTCGAGTCGCGCGGGAAGATCTGGTGGGGGAGGGAAGGCCAAGGTGACGGACCTTGGTTTAGACTGTCGCATCTTGTTGGCTGGCGTCTTTCGACGTGGATAGGGGAGACGAAGTGGGGGAAGCATTTTCATCGTGATAGGCAGGTGCTGACCGGGCCACCTTTCATCTCCCTTTAGCATGATGATGCACGGCCGCAACAACGGCAAGAAGCAGATGGCCGTCAGGATCGTCGCCCACGCCTTTGAGATCATCAACCTGCTCACGGACCAGAACCCCATCCAAATCCTTGTCGACGCCATCATCAACACGGGCCCGCGCGAGGACTCCACCCGTATCGGTGCCACGGGTACCGTCCGGCGTCAGGCCGTAGACGTCTCCCCGCTGCGCAGGGTGAACCAGGCCATCACGCTCCTGACCACCGGCTGCCGCGAGAGCGCTTTCCGCAACGTCAAGAGCATCTCCGAGTGCCTCGCTGACGAGGTAAGTCATACCGTCCGACGATGCGCGACGCTCGCGCGCTCTCGGGCTCACCTCCCTCCCCATGCTTTTCACTCTTATCAGCTCATCAACGCGGCGAAGGGCTCCAGCAACAGCTACGGTATCAAGAAGAAGGACGAGCTTGAGCGTGAGTATCGGTTGCGCCAACGAAAACGCTCTAGTTATAACCACGAAACGGCTTGGTTGCGGTTCGCTGACTCGTCGACGGCGATGCTGGCATTGGTACACAGGTGTTGCCAAGAGCAACCGTTAAGCGGTACTGCGTTTCCAGAAACGAACTGGGAGGGGTGGCGGATGTGGTTGGGGCGAGGGAGAGAAGGGGAAGGCCGGAGCTGGGGCGGATGTTCGCAGACGCTCAATCCTCTACGGGGCTGAGCTGCCCTCTACATGCCATAAAACGTATTCTCTTAGGCAGGCCGCCGCGGCGCCGACGACGGTTTGTCGCTGGGCGCGCCATCCATGCAATGGAGATCTGTATGATATTCGAGCCCTTTTGCATGTTCTCCGTCCCTTTCTTCCTGGCTCGCGAAGTTCAGGCACTCCAATGGCACAGCTGAAGGCCTGCCTTTGAGAGTCTGTCGTTTTCTCGACAGGCATGGGCGGCAGTGAGACGGAGAACGGGGGCGCGTTTAGAGGACCGGTTAAAACACTCGGCGGTCGAGAGCGAGGCTGAGGGCCGAAGTACAGTAGTAATGATGCCGATGAAACTGATAAGAAGCGATCGGTAGGGATCATGTGCTTACATACTGTCAAGTTGTCCCACCATGCGACCTTATTGTCGGTCGCTCGCCCTCGACCGTCGCGAATGGAAATGGATGCCAACGTTGACTGCTACGTCTTTGCCGCCCGTCGAGAGCAACGATACGGCGCCCTTTTTCCCGCGCCCGCCTCGAGCGCCGACGCAGGCCTCCACCTTTCTTCCTCAGATTCAAAAGCGCTGACACGTTCTCAACCTGACCCGCCTCGTACATTCGTCCACTCTGCCCGGCGTTTTGCCAAAATGACCGCCCGGCTCGACGCCCGCGCTGAAACCATCATTCCCATTGTCGACCTGGCCGCCTTCGATGAGAGATGCGAGGACGAGGTGGGTACGGGCCCTGTTGGCGGCTGCGCATCGTCGCGTTCATTGGTGACTACTCCCCGCGCCCCCACACAGGCCCTTCGCAAGCAGGTAGCCCAGGAGCTTCTTCAAGCTATGCGCAACGTAGGCTTCGTCTACCTCCGAAACGGTGCGCCGTCTCGACGGTGGGCGTTCCACATACTCGAGCGTCGATGACACTCTCTTTCCGCTCTCTCATGGGGATCTACGTAGTCGGCATCTCGCAAGAGATAATCGACGAAATGTTCGCATGGGTGAGTCGACGGGAGATAGGCTTAGAGAAAGTAGCCCGTTTGACCGTCTTTTTTGCCCGTCCACCGCCGTCTCCCATCTACTGCCTTTTTTTTTTTTTCTATTTTCCTACGCGTGCAGTCAAAGAGGTTCTTCGCCTTGCCCGACGAGATCAAGATGAAAGCGCCTCACCGTAGGTTCGAGTTGGATTGTCCACCATGCCGCCCGTCGCGCGGTTCCGATGCTCATTCGCGCTTGTCCTGTTCGTCAGCGCCGGAGGGATGGTACCATCGCGGGTACTCGGGCGTCGGTAAGGAACAAGTGACGCAGATGGTCTTTGACAGGGACGAGCTCGACAAGATCCGTCAGATGCCAGGAACCGACCGTACGTACCCCGTTCGTGCGCGCTCGCACAGTGCTGGAGGCTGAGACCTGGCAGGCCACTTAAAGCCATCCGGTTCCCTGACGTCGGACCCATCTTTGCTGCACCACAGTCAAGGAGAGTTTTGACATGGGACGCATGGACGCTGAGAAGGCCATCAACATTTGGCTGCCCGAGTCGGACTTACCCGGCTTCCGCACCGCCTGTGAGACCTTCTTCATCATTTGTCGCGAGAAAGCGCAGGCGCGCTTCATGGCGGCGCTCGAGCTCGGCATGGGCCTCGAGCCAGGCCATCTCAAGGCATACCACCGCACCGGAGAGAACCAGCTC
The DNA here is from genome assembly GCA_029717555.1 of Peribolospora baueri. NCBI lineage: Eukaryota > Fungi > Basidiomycota > Peribolosporomycetes > Peribolosporales > Peribolosporaceae > Peribolospora > Peribolospora baueri. The sequence continues at coordinate 108,111 of JAMDHS010000024.1, forward strand.
CGGCTCCTTCACTACCCCTCCGCGCCTGCCGAGGTGTTCGCGGACGGACGAAAAGTGAGGAGCGCCGCACACACCGATTTCGGCTCGTACAGCTTCCTCTTCCAAGACGCGGTCGGAGGGCTCGAGGTCGAGGACGTCCTCCAGCCTGGCGTCTTCAAGCCGGCACCTTACATCCCCGGTACTGTGGTGTGCAACATTGGCGATCTCCTTCAACGCTGGAGCAACGATCAGCTCAAATCCACGCTCCACCGCGTCAGAGCGCCCTCGGGTCCTTCGCCCGTCGATGGGTGGACTCCGGAACGCTTCAGCATTCCCTACGTGAGTGCTTTTTTAAATATAATCGGCTTTGCACGATAGGAGAGAATGCAGTCTTCTCTCGCTCCCCTTGACCGAATTATGTCTCCTCAATAATCCTTCTGGCCCCTCCCTCTCTCTCTCGTCGCGTCACTGTCGCGTCGCTACACGACCTCCACCTTCGTAGTTCTGCACGGCCGATTTCGAGAAGACCATCAATACGCTACCCACATGTGTCAGTGAAGCCAATCCCTCCAAGTACGAGCCCATCAACGCGGGAGAGTACAGTGAGTCGGGTCAATCCATTTTCAATCTTTTTCCTTGAGCGAGTGCTTGAGTCCGGCGCTACTTCGGGAAGAGTCAGGAGCAGGCGATGCGGTGCGACTCCGCTCCGACCGAGGCTGACTTTTCTGGCTCGTCCACAGTCAACATGCGCCTCAACGCCAACTACTGAGGCTCACTCGCAACGCAACCATAGTTGGTTTCGAACGACCAAATCGCTAAAAGGGTTGTGAAATGACGACCCGACCGTTTCTGTCCGGGTCGCCGATCGTCTCTCTCTGCTTTGTTATACCGCCAACGTCCTTCGCCCCATTCGGACCGTCACCCCTTCGATCACCTGTTTCCTTCGACGAGTTTCTGTATTCGGGCCTTGTTAAGTGATCCGGGGCGAGCGTATAATTCCTGTTCCCAATGTGAAATTCTACAGTGCTCCTAAGGACACTGTGGCGAGCAAAGGTCATACGCTGACGAGCACCTTCCAAGCGTCTAATCGCATCTTGGTCCACACCACTCTCGGAGGCTGCAAACAAATGTTCCGTTCATTTTTTCACAGCGGCCTCCGCGCTTGACGAAAGGGAGGAATGAGAGAGAGTGGCGGTGTCGACGATGCCCTCGCGGCGCTTCTTGAGCACGTTCGCGATGAAAAACTCGCCGGCCTGTTCGGCGCAAGCACGAAAGAGCGCGCACATCCATCGTCAGCCCCTCGTTGCATTGTACTCGATCTAACCCACACGACCATGTCACTCGTGCGCTCACCTTATAGCTACTCCTCACCAACGGTCCACTGGCGACGTAGAGGAAGCCCATCTCCTCGGCGACTACGCGCCAGTGCTCAAACTTTTCGGGAGAGACATACTCGTGCACCTTCATGTGTCGCTTCGTCGGGCGCATGTATTGACCGAAAGTTACTACGTCAACGTTGTTGGCTCGTAGATCTAGATTGGATCGGAGAAAGAAAAGCACAAAAGGAAAGCGAGGAGAAGTTATAAGGACATCATTCACTGACAAAAGTGCGCGTTTTGGTCAACTCACCCTTGAGCGTCTGCACAACTTCTTCATCCTCCTCCCCACAGCCGAGCATGATGCTCGTCTTGGTGATCAAATCCTGCCCGTCCTTTCCACCCACCCGCTTGGCCTCCGCAAGCACCCCCAAACTCTGCCTGTATCCGGCCCTCCGATCTCGCACGAATGGCGTCGTGCTCTCCACTGTCTCTACGTTGTGGGCGAACACGTCAAGACCAGAGTGAGCGATCGTCTTGACTTCTGGCAGGGAACCGCCGAAGTCTGGCACGAGCGCTTCGACCAAGATGTGCGGCGCCCTTTGCAGAGGAGCGAGTCAGGAGAGCGCAGAAGGGGTCGCATCGAAATTAGGGCTAGTCGAGAAACTTCGTTGAACGGATAGCAAAAAGACTCACTTATGCTTGATCTTGGAGATGGTTGCAGCGATGTGAGAAGCTCCACCATCCACAAGATCTGCCGCCAAGTTAAAAGGAGAGACAGAGACAAGTTTGAGCTGGACGCCAGCCACGGAGCAGCGATGTCGCGAGAACATCGATAGGACGAGAAGGCTCACCGTCTCTATCAACACTGGTCAAAACGATGTACCCGAGGCCCCAACGGGAGATGGCCTCGGCCGTGTTCTCCGGCTCGTGGGGGTCGAGCGGCGGCGGTGTTCGAGAGGTCTTGACGGCACAAAAACGACATCCTCGGGTGCAGGTGTCGCCCATGAGCTGAAGAAACAGCCACAAGTCACCGATCATTTGTCAGCTTAAAGAAAGAGCAAGCAGAAAGCTGAGCAAGTCATATAAAAGTCAGCATGGCTTACCATAATCGTAGCGGTCGCCTCGGACTTGTCGCCACCCCAGCACTCCCCAATGTTCGGACATCGCGCTTCTTCGCAAACAGTGTGGAGGCCGAGGCCGCGAAGGTCGCGCTTGATGCGGTTGAAAGAGGTACCGGTTGGGACCTTGGTCTTCAAATGGGCGGGCAAACGCGGGCTGGAAAAGGCGGGCGGGTGCCAAAAACCGGTAAGGCATCGCCCGCCTGTGGAGAAGCGCGGGCAAACCTTTCAGCAGGCAGACGGACATTCGGTACTCACGTGTTCTTATTACCCATTGCAAGCTTCGCGCCTTTCGGCAGCTCGCCATCGGCGAGATCTACGTCGCCAGAGATAAAGTCATCCAGTGTCGGTCCCTGCTCTAGTCGCTTCGAGAATTCGCCCGCAGGAGAGGACGGCCCAGGTGCTTGGACGGAAGTGGTAGCGTGAAAGCGAGAGGTGCCGGCGGCGGAAGAGCGGTGAAGAGACTGTAAAAGGAATGTGTCCAGACAGTCTGAGCTCCGCATTGCTCGTCCGCTTGGATCGTCGCACGACTTTCCCCTCGCTCGGCGTGCCTGCTCACCTGGGCACGAGCGATAAGCCCGCCCACGCGATAAGCTGAGCGTTCGAGCATGTTTCCAAGCCTCCGTTGAGAAGAGAGGAGGAGAACGGCGGTCGAGGACGTAGTATATGAGGGTCCAAGCTGGCCTTCGTTGCTCCTCGATTGACCTCGACTCGCTTCGGCCGAAGTCACATAGTCTCTCGCGTTCTTCTCACGCCTCGGATCCGCTGACATAAGCCGATTTTGCCCGTGAGCACGACGGACGCTGGTTCGATATCGAGGTGCGCCGCCTCGTCGTCGATGACAAGCACGATGCAAGCGCTGAGCAGGAGAGAGGAAGAGAAGCTGCTCAAGGAGACAAAGGCAAAGGCGCTCAAGGCTTGTGACGATGTGGTCAAGGGTGGGTGAAGCACCGGCGTACAAGTCGTCGCTCGCTCGTCCAGCTGAGTCCTTTTCTCTCTTCCTTTCCATCTTGTGTGTCCCTCCCGCCCTCTCCGCATGCGCACTCTTTCTCCCCATCAGCGTTCGCGGCCTGTTCACAGAACCGGACGGTGTCGATAGCATGGGCGTGCAGGTCAGAGCACAAGGCGATGCAAGAGTGTCTTCTTCACTAGTGAGTTTGACGCGGGAGGGAGGGGAAGACGCGCCACGCCCTTTCTCAGCGAGCCCCTTCCTTTTATATTTTTATTTTATTTATATTATTTTTTGTTTCCCTTGACCCGTCTCACTCGTCTTTTCGCATGTCTCCTTCGCCAAATGTGCTGAGCAGTACGGGTCCAGACGCATGGGAACGGACCAAGCTGGAGTACTTGCGAACAAGTCGCCCGTCTCCCACCTCCGCCTCGGCTGCCCCTTCCGGTGCCTCATCCAAGCCTCTGGCCTCATGACCCACGAATCCCCATCTCCAGGTCTCCTTCTGGATACGCGATGCACCACGAGAGAAGGATGTGTTTACAATGCCAACGTATACTTTGCCAATCGATAGATTGACCTGACTCAATTCAATGCGCACGTCACCCGATCGCGACAGCGACGACAGACCGAACGAAACTAAATGCTTCGAAGGAGAGCTCTCGTGCTTATGCATATGCATTCCTATGAAACTCGCCATCGACCTAAAACGATGGAAGGGAGGAAGGCGAGAAGAAGGGAACGCAAAGCCGCTCGGTAAGGCGGTGGGCCAAACTTAACCGACGACTTCCTCGGTTTCCTAGTAAAGACGCGAAGACAAGTCCGACGGAGCGGGACATCAGTGAGATCTGGAGACGATGAACGGCGTCCCGCTCTTCAGAAGCCAATGGACGCTCGACTCACCTCGAGCACCTCCTCGACCCACTCCTCGATCTCTGCGTCGAGCTGGGCCTCTGCCTCCGCGATCCGCTGCGCCGTGTCGAGCTTCGGCTTGCCAAGCCTCTCTCTCTCCGCCTCAACGGCCTCCTTGGACCTCCTGCGCCAGGCCTGCCACTCCTCGACGAGCCTGCGCCTGTGCGCCTTGAGCTCGGCCGAGACGTTGCTCGCCTCGGCCTGGTCCTCCTCCTCGAACAAGCGGCTGAACTCCTTCAAGTTGCGTCGCACCGCCTTCTGCTGCTCCTTGCTCAGCAACGTGCGAGGTCGGGGTCGCCAGAGGATCTGCTTGAATCGGTCCAACACTTGCTTCTGCAACTCTTGGCCTCGGAAATCCCAAACAGCGTAACCGTTCTCCATCTGAACGCGTCAAACGGGGTGACAACCAATCAGCTCTCCATGTCTACGGCAACGAAAAAAAAAATCCCGCCCCGAGCAACAAGAAACCCACCTGATGCCTCCAGACGCTAGCGCTCGAGCATACGAACCGACCAGACGGGTCCCACTCGATGTCCGTCACGCCGTAGTGCTCTCCCGATCCGATCGCCTGCACCCACGCAGCCGCCTCGTCGACGCCGGCCTTGGAAGCCGCATCCTTGCCCTCCGCGCCGTAGTCAAGGTCAAACCACTCTAGGTCGCACTTCTGTCCAGAGCCCAACGTGGCCAGGACGACGTGACGACCGCGCGGGGACCAATAGATGGTGTTGGAGGTACGGTTGTCAAACTGCTTCAGCAAGCGGAAGTCGCTCTTTTTGTGGTCGAGCGCAAAGAACGAGGCGCTCGTTTTGATCGTGATGCCTGGAGCAGGGTTGCCGAGATTGGGGTCGTTGCTCGAGATGATCGCGAACCGGTCCCCGCGTGGTTCCCAGCCGAATGCGGTGACGGGGTCCTTGAGCTCAATGACCTCGACGGGGCAGTCCTTGTCGCGCACACGGAAAATCTCCAGGTTGCAAAAGGTCGTCTTTTTGGTCTTGGTGTGTCGGTCCACTTTTACGCACAGGAAGTCGCCCTGGTTCTGCCAGTGAATCTTGCACTGTGTTCCGAAGAAAGTGGCCAGAAAATGAGCATGATCATGTCGGCAGGGAAGGGCCCAGATAGGCACGGTCACACGCCGCAGGAGTCATCAGGTACTCACGTCGCTGACGCTAAACAAGTTCTTGGAGCGCAAGACGGTTCTGGTCGGGATGCTCATCAGCGATACGCGAGCGGGCTGGTTAGCGACCTCTGGCGTCCAGTAGGCAATCATGTTGTCCCTCGGTTTCTTCGCGCCCTTCTTCGGAGCCACACCCGTCTTCTCCGCCTCCTCCTGCGCCTCCATGACCTCGCGGTCCTTTTCTCCGAACGGGCACCATTCGAAATCGACGACGCCCTCGATCTTTATGCTCTTCTTGTCCAGGAGACCCATTCCTGGTGTCTCATAGATGCTGATCTGCTGACCCGGCGTTACGCGGCCCACATACTTGTCGTCTCCGCTCCACTTGAGGAAAGGCCAAGTAAGGTGCATCTTGCGACCATCATCGTGAGCGGGCACAGGGAATGTACGCAACAAGTGGCCGGTACGGACGTCCCAAACCGCTACGCTGTTGCCCTCATCCTCGGGGGAGAAAAAGGCTGGGCCCTGGGGCGCGTTATCCGGCACGACGATGGGCTCCTGCGACCAGGTGACAAGGTACTTTTCCGATGGGCTAAAGTCGATGAGGCGGACGCCTGGGTGGGCGAACCGCATGACCTTCTCCCACGATGTACCGCCCCAGAGAGCGACACCCTGTCGGTGGAACGTGGCGAGGTAGGTGCCAAGGGGAGACCACTGAACGTACGACTCGGTCCATCTCTGTCGTAGCGCGAGAAAGAATGTTATGGAAGCGAATGAGCTAGGCGCTACGCTGTGGTCTCCGGATGGATCGCATCAGAGGCTCGAACTGATCCTCACCGTGCGCGAGTAGGCAGTGTCGAGGTTGCCTGTTCGGTTGTGCCAGGCGATCTGGACGTCGTCGCCGCGGCAAACAACGAGCTGGTCGCGACCGGCTTGATCTGCCAACCAAGAGCGTAGGTGCTCCTACAGCGGATAGACGCGAAGAAATAGAGGAAAAGAGAAGTTGGTCGGAAAGCCCCGACTTGGCCAGCCCGTCTTCCTTTGGTCGTCCCAGCCCGCACTCACCCTCGGCTTGAACTCTTCCTCGGGAGGCTCGACGTACTCCTCGTTCACGTTGGCAAGGCGTTCAATGTCAGTGAAGCGGTTCACGCTGAAACGGTGCTTCCTGTCGAAGGCATGGCCGTCCATGACGCGAATGGCCGCTGCAGCATCCTCGGCCGTGTTCATCTCGATGAAGATGTAGCTGAAACGCGAGGAGAGAGGGGATGGAGGTGAGGAGAGAAAAGGGGCGGAACGAATGGGCACAAATGCCAGGCGGTAAGGACGTCGGCTTTTTCGCTCACCCTTTGGACTTTCCGTCCTCGCCATAAGGAATGTTCATGCCCTCGATGTCGACGGGAATGCCTGCCTGCTTGAACCTCTTCTGGATGCTTTCGAACAGCTTCCTCTGGCGAGAATCGTCGATGACGGGGACGCCATCTATTACGATTACGTTGTCAAAGCCCTCGTCGAACTGGACGGCGTAGCGGGCCTCGATGTCGGAATAATCAATGTCATCGTCCTCGAGGTGCCCGTTGGCCTCGGCTGGCCGGTCGGAGACGGACGGCATGGCGATGCGATGAACGAGAGCGAGCTGGGTTGTCTGGTCTATTGTCTCGTGCGCACAGGTGGCGAGGTAGGATGGTGGAAGCTGAAAGGATGCGACCGTTCGCCGCAATGGGTTCTCGTCTTTGTCTGCCCTCGTCCAACTGACCGACTGTCAGCTCGCGACTTCTCAAAAGTGGGAGGAGAGGCGAAAGTCTGGCCTAACCCTAACCAGATTTTATTTTCCCACGAGCCGGAAAAAGTCGCCCGCGCTCGAGGTGGGAAAAGTTGGTGGCCGGACTTGACAAGGGGTTGTTGAGTGGGAGCCACCTTGAAGGGATTCGGAAAGGCAAGATGGGTTATACCAAGAAAACAGGTGAGCAGGAATGCGAGATGGATTGGCCATACGCATACACACGCTTCTCCGCCTCCACGGCCAGTCAACCTCGCTGGCCTCTCATTGAGGGGCCTGGCCGAGGTGGAAGACAGAGCAGAGGCGAGCGAGTGAAGGATGACGGTCGTTGTACTTTCGGCGGGAGCGTGCCCAGTCCTTCGAATGGATCGGTAGCGCTCACTGCCTTACCCCTTCAACGTGCTTTCTCACTCTTTAGGAAAGGGTCGTCTCGACAAGTACTATTACCTTGCCAAAGAGCAAGGGTTTCGCGCCCGTTCCGCGTGAGTGTTGCGTTTCCCTCCTTCCCCCGACTGGCGGCATGGGCCGTCGCATATCGGTTTCTCTTTGCGTACCGACACGAAGTTGAATGATTGAATGAACGATTTTGTTGTGTTGGAACGGTATAGGTTCAAGATCCTCCAGCTGAACAAAAAGTACAACTTTTTTGACAAGGCGAGATGCGCTATCGACCTCTGTGCCGCCCCCGGCGGTTGGTTGCAGGTGGCGTCCAAGTACATGCCAGTGAATAGCGTCATCGTCGGTGAGTAGGTGGATGTGGGTCTCTCGGTCGTGAAGGATCCGACGTTGGCTTACGTGCCTCGGATCGTACTTGCGTATTCCCTCCCGCCTTTCAGGCGTTGACCTGGTGCCGATCAAGCCCATTCCCAGGGTCGTCACTTTTGCCGAGGACATCACCTCGGGCAAGTGCAGAGAGCGGCTGAGGGGCGAGTTGAAGAACTGGAAGGCGGACATGTGAGTCGTTCCTCCCTCGATGCGTGGGCGTATGGACGAAGGGCTGATGGAGGGTGTGTGCGCACAGCGTCATGCACGACGGTGCGCCCAACGTCGGTACTGCGTGGGTTCAAGACGCTTTTGCTCAGGCGGAGCTTGTGCTCATGTCTTTGAAGCTCGCCGTGGAGTTCCTGGCGCCGGGAGGTAGGTCGGGTGTGGTCGGTCCGGGCGAGGCCTTGCTTGTGTGGTTAACTCAAGCGCGTTCCTCTCGCACTGGCGGCAGGTGTCTTCATCACCAAGGTCTTCCGCTCCAAAGACTACAACAACCTCATGTGGGTTTTCAACCAGCTCTTCCGCACCGTCGAAGCCACAAAACCGCCTTCGTCTCGAAACGTTTCCGCGGAGATCTTTGTCGTTTGCCAAGATTTTCTCGCTCCTCAGCGCATCGATCCCAAGTTCCTCGACCCGCGACACGTGTTTAAGGACGTCGAGCCTCTCGTCGACGCCACGAGCTCGACGGCGGTGAAAGGAACGAGCGCGAACAACGTCCAGGCGAACGTTTTCCAGCCGGAGAAGAAGAGAAGGAAGAGGGAGGGGTACGAGGAGGGTGACTACATTCTGTTCAAGAGCGTCGGTGCGGCCGAGTTTGTCAACCTCGCTGACCCGGTGAAGGTGCTTGGAAGCGTGAATGAGATCACGTTTAAGACGGCCGAGGACAAAGCGTGAGTAGACTTTTTTTCTTCTTCCCGTTCGCTCGTCCTGGGTTGGGAAATTCTTTAAAAGATGCTGATCCCCTATCTGGCTCGGCGTGCGCAACCAGGCTGCTCCGATCCGAGTATACGATTGAGGACATTAAGGTCGATTGCGGCGACCTTAAAGTGCTTGGCAAGGCTGAATTCAAGCGGCTGCTCAAGTGGCGCGTTCACTTGAGAGAAGAAATGGGCTTGGAGGCGAAAAAAGTGGAAAAGGCGGAGGAGGACGTGGTGGAAAAGGCGGAGGTGGAGGAGATGGACGAGGATGAGATGATGCGACAGGAGGTGCGTTCTCATTTCTTGTTTCCTTTTTGCAGTCGACGGTGCTGACGCTTAATGCTCGTTCAACTCGTCTATGCGCAGCTGGAGCGACTGCATGCGGAAGCGGGTGCGAAAGCGCGAAAGGAGCGAAGGCGAAAGAACGAAAAACGGAATCGGACGGTCCAGCGTATGCAGCTGAAGATGACGACGCCGATGGACATTGGCATGGAGCAGCAGGAGGCCGAGCTGCGCGGAGAGGACTTTTTCGACCTCGGCGAGGCGGAGAGGCGAGTGCGGGGCGGGACTGGCAAGTTGGGCGAAGAGATGGAGAGCGAGGATGGGGATGAGGAGGAAGAGGAGCAGGCGACGGCGGCGGCGGCGGACGAAGAGGATAGCGAGGACGAGGGTGGCCGTCTGGCTCGATTGGAGAGCGAGATGGACGGTCTGTACGAGCGGTACCGCGAGCAGCTGGCGGAGCGGGACGCGAAGCACCGGGCGAAGGAAGCGCGTCGGAAAGACGCGGCTCGAGAAGAGTGGCACGGGATCGGACACGGTGAGGAGGACGAGGAGTCGGAGAGCGATGGGGAGAGCGAAGGTGGTTGGGAGGTGCAGCAGGCGAGGAAGGCGCGAGAGGACGAGGTGGACACGGACTCGGAATGGGGCTCGGATTCGGAGGCCGAGGCGGAGGAAGACGAGGGCGAGGCGACGGGGAAACAGCGGGGGTCCATCCTGCGCTCGGCGGGCGTCAAGCGGAAACGGTCGGACGGGGCGACGGACGCGGAGGACGAGGAGGGTGACGCCGGCAGGCTGATCACGTCGCTCGAGTCCAAGGCGAGCGCGGCGGCGCGACAGAGCAAAGCGGCGGCTATGTGGTTCGACAATCCGCTCTTCAAGGACGTTCAGGGCATGGAGGGATTATCTGATGATGATGAGGACGACGACGACGACGACGAGGATGACGACGAGGACGAAGAGGGAGGAGCGGACATGGAGACGACTGCAAGTGAGGAGGAGGAGGCGGCAGAGGTGAGCGAGGAGGAGGATGATTTCGAGGAGGTTCCTGCGGTGGCGGACGAGGATGAAGAGGATTGGGATGCGGGGGAGGAGGATCAAGACGCGAAGAAGCGAAGAAGGATCGAAGGTGAGTTGGATGGGAGGAAGGGTTTGGTTGTGTCGCCCACGGTGGACGTGACGGACTGACGGGGGGGGCTTCTACGGGAATAACAGACATGGGGCTCGTGACGGCGGAGGCGATGACGCTGGCGCAACAGCTGGTGAACCGGAAGAAGACCAAGACGGAGCTGGTGAACGAAGGGTTCAACCGGCAGGCGTTCATGGACAAGGACGGGCTGCCGTCGTGGTTCCTGGACGACGAGGCGAAGCACTACAAGTCGAACATGCCTGTGACTAAGGAGGCGATCGAGGCGTTGCGGGCAAAGCAACGTGCGCTGGACGCGCGACCGATCAAGAAGATTGCAGAGGCCAAGGCGCGGAAGAAGATGCGGGCGGCGCGACGACTGGCGAGCGCGCAGAAGAAGGCGGAGAATATTAACGAGAACGAGGACCTGACGGAGAAGGAGAAGGCGGCGAACATCTCCAAGGTGTTGGCCAAGTCGGCGAAGCCGAACAAGAAGAAGGAGACCAAGGTCGTTGTGGCGCGGGGGCCGAGCCGGGGCATCAAGGGCCGGCCGAAGGGGGTGAAGGGGAAGTACAAGATGGTGAGTGGCGGCGCACTCGTTGATTCACACTCGCTCTTTCGTTCTCTCACTCTCTCTCTCGCTCGCTCGCTCGCTCGCTCGCATCGCGTCGCATCGCAGGTGGACCGACGAATGAAAAAGGAGATGCGGGCGCTGAAGCGGATCGCCAAGCGGGACAAGAAGAAGGGTGGTGGGAAGAAGAAGAATTAGTTGTCGAGAAAGAGAAGGAGAGGAGGAGGATGGGCCGAAGCGAATGGGAGCGATGGACGACGGCGTGTCGGTCTCCATCTCCTCTCCCGTGTACTCTATCTTCTTTCCAATCTTTCCTCCTTCCTTCCTCCTTCCTTCCTTCCTGGCTTAGACCCTCCTCAGCCGAACAAAAAAGCGTCCGCCGTGGACCACGCCGTGTTTGTGTTTTAGCCGAGCCGGTTGGGAACGACTGCGGCGGTGTGGGGAACGGACGCGGTGTTTGGGCGGGTTTGTCCCGCGACAGACGATCCGATCCGTCTGCATCTCACTCTCTCACTCATGCAACTCAATCGCTCACTCAGGTCAGTTCCCAAGTTCAACCTTGTCGGCCGACGAGGCGCTTCGTGCCTGGATGCGCCCCTTTCCAACGGATGATTACGTAAACGGCAGGCACCCGGCACCGCGTGATCGGGCGTACCTGGATCTGGATGGCGATCGCTTCGCTTCGGTGGTACTGTTGCTACGCTCGATTCCGCTATACCGTGTACATAACATACTATACCGTGTACATAACATACTACGTGCATGTTATGTTGTATGCAATGCGATCGTCGGCTGCCTAGTAGCAGCGGCTCGCAGCTTGCAGTCGGTCGTCGATTCGAGTCGAACCGAGTCGAGTTCCAGAACGACACGGCGATTCGCTCTCGACACATTCGTCCTTCGTTCGTTCATTCGTTCGCTTACTTTGCGTTGCCTGGCCTCCTCGCCTTGCTTTTGTCTTTTCCGCGCTACACGCACGCCACCGCCCCTTCGTCCGTCGCTCCGGGACAACGGTGGGTGGGACGTGGTACGCTCTGCTCGGATGCGCAACCGAGGTCAGAGTGAAGCGTCGGCGGCGAAGGGGGAGGGAGTGAATGGCCCGGCTGGGGCAGGAGTGGAGGCCACCAAGGCGACGCGGTGATGGGCGAGCTAGAGATGCTATCCTACCACGTCCTCCTTTCTCTTCTCTTTCTCCATCTCCACCTCTTTCTCCTCGTCGCCCCCGTCCCCCTCAGCGGTCAGCGGCCAGGCACGGCCGACGGTGACCCGACGCAGCGGTCCATGGCCTAGACGATTAACGACCACGACGCCGACGCCGTCCTATATACCGCCTCGCTCGTCCCCCATCCCTCTTCGTCTCCTTATTTCGCCGCACCACCATCGAACCCCCGTTCTACGCTCACCTCGCACCGGATGCCCTTCTCCCAATTCCAACACCGCCGCCCGTTCGACGACCAAGCCCTCCTTCCCTCCCGCCCAAAGCTCGCCCAGGCCGACGACGTGCTCGTCCTCGAGCGCAGGCAGAGGATCGCCATGGCCTGCACCTACTGTCGCCGTCGGTGAGTTCCCCTCCAAGCCCTCCAAGCCCCTCCGACCTCCTCTTCATCCCCGCCCCATCCCTTTCGTTTTCCAGCAAGATCAAATGCAACGGCGCGCTCGTCTGCGCAAACTGCTACAGGTACGGCCGCGAGTGCGAATACAGCAAGGTGTCCGACGCCGACAATCGCCTGTCCAGGGAGAAGAAGGCCACCGCGCGCGCCCTCAAAGCCTCCCGTCTCCTCGCTGGCGCCGGTGCTGGTGCCGGTGCCGGCTCTTCCGTCTCCGTCTCCGGTCGATTCGTCCCTTTTGGCCCTCTCCCCATCTACCGTCCCAGCGCCATCTCCCAACCGCGCGCGAAGGACGAGGACGAGGACAGGGACAACGACAGCGACAAGGATCGACTCCACCGCCACCACCACCGCCGTCCCGTACCTCGAGTCGGACGCGCCACCACCGTCGCCGACGCCCGCATTCGCGATCACCTCCGCACCCGCATCAGCCAATCCAGGCGAGGATCGAAGGATGACATCGCTCTCCTGCCCGCCTACGCACCCGGACCCGGATCCCACTCGCCCCACGACCCACCCTTCGCCTTCTCTGCCCCCGTCGTACCTTCGCAAGCCCTTCGCCCAGTCCTCGAACCCACTCCATCATCGTCCGACCTCGACCTCCTCCACGTCGCCCTCGGTCTCCCCCGCCACAACGACGATGACGGCTATCTCATCCCCATCGACCCCTCCGCCGCCAACGCGCCCGGACCGCCCACCCCGGCCACCGCGAGCGGCTTTGTATGGGGCGACCCCATCCCGGACGTTCCCTCCGCGTTCGTACATCCAGCCACCTTGGATTCCGTTTGCATTTTCCTTACCCCTCCCTTCTCCGCTTCCCCTCGTCCTAGGACCATCTCGGCTCCCGTCATCGGCGCACACCACGGAGAAGGAGAAGGAGCGGGCCCCGTGTCCTTCTTCGGCTCCGGCTCCGGCTCCGGCACCCTCGGACTCGTCGGCCCGTTAGCCACCGACTCCGCCGAGGCGAGTCCGGCCACGGCGACCATCGATGACCGCTTCGACAACCACGTCCGGTCCCTCTTCCCTGCTTTCTCCCATGTACATGTCCCCGACTTGGAGCCCTTTGCTTCTGCCCTTGCCTCGTACCCTGACCGCCAAACGCAGTGTCCGCTCGGCGAGCAGCACGATCGGCTGCAACAATATTATAGTGGCCTGGCGGGGATGGGGATGGGAATGGGATTGGGAACGGGAACGGGGATGGCGATGGCGATGACGATGGCGACGGGCATGGGACTGAGCGGAGAAGGCGGATGGACGTACATGTACGGCCGCGCCTCTACCCCTCCCTCCGCCCCGGCCCTTTCCCCCTACTTCTCCCACCCAGCCCTCGCCGCCCACTTCGCGGCCATCGCGGCGGCTACCGCGGGCGCAACGTCGGGCGCCTTACCAGCGGCGCAGAGTCAAACGTGACGTGACCGTTCGTCGTTGCGTTGCGTAGCTTTTCTTTTTCTTCCCTTTCTTTCGTTCGTTCGTTCATTCTCTTCGTATACCCGCTCGTCAAATCTCCATTCGAGCTGCGCGGTGTAGCGTACCGTAGCGGAGCACGTAATGTGTACACTGCGATCCCTTGTTATTATGTTATTTTGTTATTTTTTTTGTTTTGTTTTGTTTTGTTTTTACGGTGAGCAGGCATGTAGCGATGAAGGGCGAGGGCCCTCGGAGGGCGAGGGCGAGAATCGACGAACAGACGCCTATCGGGTTGGACGTTTGCACGTGTATTGATTGAATGAATGAACCGCGAGATGGGGGAGTGAGTGAGTGAACGGACGGATGGACGGATGGTTGCGACGCTCCCGCGCCTACAATCGTACCGTATGTATCGTGTCGTAACCTCCTCGGGGCGGGCGGACGTCGCGTCGCGTCGCGTCATGTCGCATCGTGTCGTGAGCCGAGGACGACCTCGTGCTTTCTCCGCACCGAACCATGAGTGGTAACAGCTAGCAAAAGGGAGCGTGAGGCAGTGATAGAGACGAACAAAGTGAGGGCAAGAAAGGAGGTGGTGAATGTGCCGGACGGAAAAGAGAAGATACAGGTGGACTTTTTGTCTGGCGTTTGCGGGCTACTACGACGGTCGCGAAAAGACGGCAAGTTTGGGCCAGGACAGGACGGGTTTGAACGGACCGCGTTATTCCCAAAAGAATGAGCCGTGCCTGACGCCGTATCGTTCGCCGAGCGGCATGCCCGCGAACTGGCGGCGTGGCAGTTGTAGCGTACGAAGGGTGGATGCCCAAGTGGGTGCATGAAGGGCAGACGCGCTGGCGATGGTCGAGAACAGGAACAGTGCCGGCTGGAAAAAAAAGTGTGGAATCGGCAGCAGCTTGGGCCGGAGACTGGAAGGGAAGACGGCCTAAGCCGTGCGAGTCATTCAGCGTGGCGGTCCTGATCTACTGCGAACGGAGCAGATTGGTAGTATCGAGTAGCACAGAGGACGAAAAGTCCCCAGGATCGAAACAAAAGACATTGGCAACGCGCCGTATATAAGCGGTTCTCAATCTCATTGCCTGCATGCGACCAGCCTGACGATTCATTCTTCCCCCATTCGTGAGCACGCGGCCTAGGTACGAAAGAGGCGAGGAGGAGGTATATCGCCGACTACTTGGAACGACGACCGAATCGGGATAGGAGGAACGAAAAGAATTAAAAAAAAAGGCAAGGCGAAGCGAGGCGAGGGGAAAGAAGAGATGGCATGGAGCGTATATGTACACGCAAGGGGGATGGCTGATGAACAGCATCAACTAAAAAGACGCACGAAGGCGAAGGAACTGACGACCACACGCGCGCGGTGCCAAGGCGGGGACGACGACCATCGCTACGACCACGCAACAAACATACGCGACCGAGCGAGGGGACCAAAGTTACGCAGGTACGGATTCGGCGGTCCCAACGGTACATAAAAGAGTTAGCTAGTGGCGCTTCCGACGCGCCAGGACGGCGGAAGGACGGAGAAAAAATACTTGGCACGTGCGCTCGCTGAGCGCAAGTGCAAGGAGCAAAAGACTGATCCCGAGGCCGCGCACGCACGGCCGGACTACGGCCCCCTCCTCATCGCTTCACCGGCGCGGTCGGAGCAGGAGCTGAAGACCCCTCCGATTCGAGGCCTTCGAGTGGGAGAGGATCGATGACGGCGACGAGCTTGTTGTGCATGCATACCGCAATCCGGTGCTGTCGCCATCTCGGCGGCGCTGAAGGTGGCGGGCGGACGAGCGCCTTTCCTTTGGTTTCCTCGTTAATTTCTACGTCTCCATCTGCCGACGTGCCGTTCGGCGGCGCTGACGCGGACGACGTTGGCTGGGCGTGCCAAAGCACTTCGTACACGCCATCGCCGCCATGGAACTCCTTGACGACCGCTCCATCCTGAGAACAAACAGAAGCGCAGAGAACGTACCCGACATGTCAGTGAAAGGCCTTCTCGCCTTGCTCAGCCGGCTGATACGGCCGACCACTTACCTCCAACCTCGTGATGTACGCGCTCTTGTCCCAGCCTCCGGAGCAGATGAACCGCGCGTCCGGAGAGAAGGAGAGTGAGAAGACGGTATCGGTATGAGCGGTGATGACATGCAGACAAGTGCCTTCGTCCACGTTCCATATTCGAGCGGTCGAATCGTGCGATGTCCTGGAAGAAGATCAAGAGAGGCGAGGGTGAGCACACGAGACAGTCCTCACCAAACGCGTTTGACGAAGACGGCCTCCGCACTGGAAAGATGAGACCGGCCGGTTACTCACGTCGCCAAGATGCGCGGGCCGCTCGGGTTGGCACTACCCGGCCCGCTAGGCGCCCAGTAACATCGCTGGATGGGGCCCTGATGTCCGGTGAGGGTGCGCTTGCAGAACCTGCCCCTGCCCTCGAGCTCTGCCATGCCGTCCTCTTCTTCATCCTCGCTCCCCACACCTGCACCTTCCGGACCAGCGCTCGCGCGAAGCTTGCCCAGTTCTCGTCTTCGTACGCCCTTCTCACCGCTCCCGCCCGCCAAGCCGAGCGAGTCGATGTTCCAAATCTTGATCGTGGCGTCGTCGCTCACGCTCGCGAGCAGCGTGCGCGTCAGATCAAAGCGGATAGCGTTCACCTCATCCGTATGGCCCTTGAAAGTCCGCACTGGCATCTTGGAACCGACCCGGCAGAGGTGAACCACGTGATCCTCCGAGCATGTCGCGAAGATTTGGTCCTCGTCCGAGATAGACGATTGAGGGGGGTTGCCGTCCACGCTGACTAGCCAGTCGACGTCGAGCACGGGACCTTTGTGAATGTTGAACTGGTTCTTCAACCTACCGTCGCTCGCGTCCCATACAATGGCCGCAGAGTCCCCAGAGCAGGAAAGGAGCATATTGCCTTGGCGGTTCCACCGCAAACCGTTTATCGTTCCCTGGTGCATCGACAGGACGTAGACAAGATCGCCCTCGGGTGTCCATATTCGGACGATACCGTCGTAGGACCCTGTGGCAAGAAGGCTGCCGGCAGGCTGTCAAATGAGCACAACAATGGAACGGTTAATCAGGAAAACTTTAGGTCGGTACTGAAACACGAGCTGCCTCCATGTGAGAACGCCACTCACGTTCCAATCCAACGCGGTGACCTCCTTGCTCGACGCGGCAGGCATATGTCTTAGGACAGCTGGCTCATCCATGTCTTTTCGCTTATGTGCCGGTACGTTCCACACGCGCACCGTCGTATCGGCCGAACTGCAGAAGGGCGCGCATTATCAAGGAGGGAGGCGTAAACGTGAGCCGACGTCGTCGCGCCTCGCCTGGTCAGGGAAGAAGAAGACTTACCCCGTCGCCAACATCCCTGGCACAGTCGAATTCCAAGCGCCGATTAATACACTGCCCGTATGTCCTGTCAGCCAGACGGCATCGTCCTTGGAGATCTGCGGCGCTCCACACCCTCGAATTCCCTCGGCTTCATCTGCCGCCACCGCGTCGGGACCCGCCTTCTTAGGACGTTCTCCTCGAGTGAAGGTTGAGCTGCTCAATGACGAGTTCGCCGCGCCGGACTGGGAAGAAGGTGCAGAGCCAGATGGCTGTTTCTTGTGGTGGGAAGCGGGTTTCTTGCTTCTCGACGAAGGCAAAGACGTAAGGGGGGACGCGCGCTGTTTGCCAGACTTGGTCTTTCCTGTCACACCCGCCAAGCCTGCCTCCTCCTCGTCCTCGCCTACAGAACCTTGGTCATCGTCGCCAGCGGTGGACTCTTCCTTTGCTTGGTCCGCGTTGACCTTTTTGCCCTTGTCGTCCCGACTCTTTCTGCTTGCGGCTTCTCGATCACGATCTCGTTCCTTCTCCCGCGCTTTCGCACTTTTGCCCATGTGAGCCTCAGTCGAAAATGGCTGTCCCGAGTGGTCTGCCTTGCCAACCTTAGCGACAGCTCTGGAGGCAGATGCGTCGTCATCCAAGCCGTCCTCGGTCGGTGCGGTCGATGGCACCGAATCCCGATCCCGTTCTCGGGGTGTTTGTCGACGACGCCGTTTGTCTTCTCGGGAAGGAACATCCCCTTTGCGTTTCGTCAACAGTTTGGAGGGTCCCGCTGATGGGCCGGCATCCCCCATTTCGACGTCTCCGTCTCCGTCCCCGTTATCGGCGGACGTTCGACGAACGCCTTCAACGACGCTGTTGACCTCTTCCCCAGACGGTCTTCGGCTATTCGATCGGCTTCCAGAGGCGGAAGCGGAGGTGGTCCCGTTTGCAGCCGACCGGCCAGGCGGATGCATGGACCCGTTTTGCCGAGGGCGACGGGGCGGCGATGGCGTCAGTCGCCTCGGTGGCGGCGGCGTAGGCGGACGTGGATTGTCGTCGCAGACATGGGGCGGGCCCACCAGTCGGAAAGGTGCTGTACACGGCTTCTCCGTGCCATCCTGGAGTCCGAGTGGAGCATTGTGCAAGCAATCAGTCGCCGTTTCAAAAAATGCGCGGTTAAGACCATGGAGGGTTGGTATCATGAGGGCATAGACTAGTGCCTTCTCATGAAGCAAAGGCCTAGGGAGAATGCAACCAGCGTTCTGCCGGGTTTGCTTTCCATCCCCGAACCTGCATGGGAGAAGAGCGCAGCATACATCGACGGAGGTAATACAGAAAAATGCTCACCTCTCGAACGTGTGCTTCGACAGCCATGTAGAGGCATCCTTTCTGTAGCACCTTGACGAGAAAGCCTGGCTCGATACCCGCTTCCCGACTGAGAGGGTCGTCGTCGAGCCTACTCTCATGTCGGAGAGCGAAGCAGGAGTGATTAAATCCTGGGTGAAGAGGGAGTGGACGAGACGGGGACGCAACCACCGTAATACGTAAGAAGGGGCAATGTTGTGACGGAGATAGCGAGCAAACGGAAGACGAGGGCAAGGGGTCGACGCGACAGTGATGCGAGATAAAACATTTTCTCTCTCTCAGCGTCGACTGGCGCGCCCGTCACAACGACATCCACCTCGACGGGGACGGGAAGAAACGAAGGAGGGCTTGGGATGGGCAGAAGCGGACCGGACGGACTCACCGGACTCCTTGAGATAGTGATAAACGAGGATGTTGACCTCTGACGACGTGCAAATGGGTGGCATGCTCCGCCGAGACGAGGTGGCCGGTTGGAGCTAGAGGACGGCCTGTAGGTGTCGAGGAGACGCAAGTGGCAGTAGAAGTACGAAGATGGGGGCGGTGTGCGTCGATGGGGGATCAATGGGAGTGGTTTGACGAAAAGAGTCCTTCATCCAATCCAATCAATCCGATTCAATCCAGCCTCGAGACGCCGTTGTCGCCGGTCAGAACGGGGTGTGAAATGCAGGGAAGCCGAGAGGGGGACTAGGGTGCTTGCGGGGGTGTGGAGGAGAGAAGGATGGTGTTGGATGGAGATGGTGGTTGTGGTGGTGATGGTCGTGGTGGTCGTGGTGATGGTGGTCGTGGTGGATGAGGCGAGGATTTCGATCTGGCTGAGGGGCGATTCGAAAAGGACTCGGACGCGACTCCGGCGGCGAAAAGAGGGAAGAAAAAGAGACTCGCTCGGCTGGCGCGTCATCGGCATCCACGCCTTCCATCCCGTCCACCATCTCGCTTTCCACTCCTCCTCCCTTCTTATTCTCCCTGGTTCAGACGCTCTCACCGCGCCGGCCAGCGCTCATCCGGGCAACCAGATACACTCCGGATCGACCCCCGCGGCACCGTCTGCTGCGCTCGCAGGGACGCACCAAGCCAGCTGCGTGCGTGCGGCCGCTGCCAACCGGCCTCTTCGTCTGCCTCGTTTGCTGTAGCCGCTTTCTCGCCGCCGTCCTTGATTGCACCGAATACATCTAACGAACGACCTCGACACGATTCTCACTGTTTACGACCCGTGCCCCACGGCGCAGCATAGAACGCACCGCTTTGGTCAACCGCACGTACAGACCACCTTTACGCTAGCACCATGGCCGTCCTCTCTGCCTCCCTGCCCCGACCTTCCAACTTTCCCCCAGCGACTCGCTACCTCACCCTCGCCCTTCTCGTCTGCTCCGTCGTACTCGCCCTCCTGCGTACCTTCCGCTCCTCTCCCTCGTCCGATCCCACTTCCACCGCCGCCTCCAATGTCGTCCTTCGCGACTCGTCGCTAGACTACCCTTTCTTCCTCGTAATCCCAGGCAGTAGCATCTGGTTCCCTTGGAGCTTTGCTACTGCGCCCTTCTTCGAGACCAGCTTCATTGAGGTGAGTCTGGGTCTTCGCATCTTCGCGTCTTCTGTTTTCCTTCGTCGTCTCCTCGTCTCCTCGTCGTGTCGCTTGTGCCTGACTCACCCGTTTCACATCGTTCGCTCCTCGCCGCATATCCCTCGCGTCGTTTCCGCGTTGCACACAAAGTTCCTTGTCTCCGCTTTCACCCTTCCGCCAGCGGCACGGTACCTCGAACGAGTATGGGGCCCGTCGGAGCTTCTTAAATTTACCGCTGTCGTCGCCGTGGGTAGCAACATAGTGGCGTTCGTGGTCAGCATCATCGAGTACGCCGTCTTGAGCCAGGTCGTCGGCGCTACCGCTCCGGCGGAGAAGGTGCTCTTCGGGACGCAGTACCACGGTCTGCAAGGTTTGCAGGCTGGATTTCTCGTGGCTTTCACTCAGCTTGTCCCGGAGCATCAAGTCCAGCTCTTTTTTGGAAAGATTAAGCTTCGAGTGAAAGTAAGCGCCCTTACGTCCTCCGCTCTCGTCCGTCCGGCTTCTCGGTACCGGACACTAACCGCTCCCGTCTCCCCTTTCCACCATTTCGTTTCTTCCTTCCTTCGTCCACTTCTCCAGCAATTGCCCATGCTCTATGTCACCGTTTCTAACGTGATGTGCATCCTCGGCTATCAGTCTCCATGGTTCCTCATTCAGGTGAGCTTCTGACGCTGGATCTCTCAAGGAGAAACTTCGAACTGTATGTCGGTCACGGACTGTCGGCTTTTTATAACTCAACACCTTGACTGTTTTTCTACCCACCGTTTCGCCGCTTCACCGCTCCTCTGATCACAGTTCGGCTGGCTTATCTCCTGGTTCTACCTGCGTTTTATCAAAGAGTCCGATGGCGTGCGAGGCGACCGTTCAGAGACGTTCGCCTTCGCCAACTGGTTCCCGCCCTTCCTCCAGCCCATTATCTCTCACGTCTCCAACCTTGTCTTTGACGCCTGCGTGCGCGTCGGTCTCGTTCGTCCTTGGTCTTACGGTCCTGCTGACCTCGAGTTCGGCGCCGGGCCCGGTTTCCATCTCAATCCCGCTAATGCCGGCGGGGGTAGCGGAAGCCCGGTTCCGACTGGAGGAGGGGGAGGCACGGGCGGACAGGGTGGTGCCAGAGCGGAGGCGGAGAGGCGGAGAGCGCTGGCGCTTAAGGCGCTCGATCAACGGCTCGCCAAGGGTCAACAGCAGCAGCAACAACAACAACTGCAGAACGGCCCGTCATCATCTTCTCCATCTTCTGTATCTGCCACCACCTCCGGCTCCGGTACCAGAGGGGCGGCCGTCGCAGATGGAGAGGAACTGTCGCCGTCCACTGAGGCGGCAGGACACGGTGCGTCAAAGGAGGGGGAGGTAGGGGCGACAGCACGCGGACAGGAAGGAGAGGTGCTGTTCGAAGCACCGGAAGAAGAGGAGGAGACGAAGGAGGATGAGAAACTGTTGAAGGGATGAGGCGTGAGGAGTCTCGTTGGTGAGAGGGAGGGAGGAGTCGTTTTGCTGGTTCGGAAGCGGGAGGATAGCGGGCAGTCGGTCGATGTCCCAACGATTGGAATCGGCAGGTGGAGGTTTTCGTTTTGCCCGGTTTACCTTGTGGTCGCCGTCGCTCGTCGTCTGAAGCGGAGATGCGAAAGCAGTTGTTATGTTCAAGACGGACGTCGGTTCACAACGCGCTGCTCTCTCGTCTTTGCGCCTTTCCTGCGAGCGCTATTCTTACCATCGTATCGCAAGCTGCCTTATTCCCCGTCTTTGTTGCAGCCCACTTAATAATGCAACTTTGTTGCAGTCGCGCCGACGGCCATAAAGTGATGGAACTGTTGGTGCCAGCGGCTCAGTTTTCTCACTGAGACGACGCACGCCAATAATAGGGGAGGAAACAGATTTCATTCGAGCCAGCATAGGAATGTTTGATGGTGGTGTGTTTTGACGGAGAAGAATAATGACTTGGGGCTGTGGCATGGCTGCGGCGAAACAGGACCGGCGAGACTACCGCGCCAGAAGCTCACTCTACATACATGACACACGAGCAGACATGACAGAAAGCGTTACAGCCGGAGACAAGGAAAACGTTCGTCCGTCAGTTGGCTTACAAAAAACCAGGAAACAGAGGGGGGGGATTCAGAGGGGATTCAGAGTCGGGTACGCACTGGAGCGAGCGCGCATCTTTCTGCGCTTACGACGAAGGCGGCGCATGCGCTTCTTTCTCCACTTGTCCCTCATCGTGTCTGCGTCTGTAAAGGAAGGAGTGGAGCAAATACGAGAAAAGATGGTGACGACAAGACATCAAGGGCAGAGGAAAAGGGATCGATCGAGTCAGTCGTGTGAGCTCTGCCTCTCACTCGCCAGAACGAATCGAGCGCGACCTTAGGTCCGCCTCGACCTCCTGAAGCAGCGCTCCCATGCAGACAACGCCGTTGACAACGATTCGCCTTGAACGGGAACGAGAGACGATCCACTCACGCAATTGAGGATAGACGAGACGAGGTACGGTGCAAGGACAGAAAGCGTCGTTCGAGTCCTCCCGCTTTTCGTCTCGTCTTAGACAACTGTCTGCCGCAGCGCGCTCGAGGCCTCGGCCACGGCTCGGCACGCGAGAAGTAACCCTAGTTCCGTGCAGCCGGGCGTCCGCTCAGTGCCGCGTCGCGCCGTCTGACATCACCACCGTCCCGTCCAACGCGCTCTGTCACTTCCCGCCCTCCCATCATCATGTCGACCCTCCATGAACAAGGAATCCCTAACGGCCGGCTCTGCCGTCCTCTTCGAGCACCTTCCTCCGCAGATTCGCTCACCCTCATTTTTAATTTGCTAGCAATCAGCTAGACATCTCGGCAGAGACCCACGGCTACCACGGCTGTGAGCCTCAGGCACAATGCCGAGGCGTCTTGAAGGACGTTGATCTAAGCTCTATTTCTTTCTACAGCATGGACGAGCCTGCGACATCTCTAGTCTGTGCCCTTCTGTGCTGATGGCTTCAGTACTGGGGTCTCTCGCTCGACTCTCCCAAGATGTGCCAAGGACGGCGGTTTGTATGCCGGAGTGGGAGATTTGTATGCCGAGAGCGCATCGCTGTGGGGTCGCTCGGCCCACTCGGATCTTGGCCTTTGCGGGAGATGTTGGTTGAGTGCCAACGCATTTTTACACCGCCCATTCCTCTTGAGCGATCTGGCAGGCATTCTTATAAAGGCTCTCTTCTCAGGACATCGCTCATGTTCACCACTTTTTTCCGCAAACCCCTCCCTTCCGCACTATCACACGGTCCGGTACCGTTTTCATCCTCTCGAATCTCCTGCTTTCCTTCGTTTCGAAGCTGTGCTTCTTTCCCGAGCTGTGCTCGATAGCCCTTTTCTCGCAACCCTCGCATCGCTTCACAGGCCTCGACGGTCCCCAGCTCTACCAAGATGCAGTTCACTCCTTCCTTCGCCGTTCTTCTGTCTGCAGTCCTCATTTCCCTCACCATCGACTCGACCGGTCCGCTTCCGGTGTCTGCCGTGCCTATCAATCAGGGATACGGAGCTGTCGGCGTTCATGGTGATGGGCTTGGAAGCCCTATCGTGCGCGAAAGGGGGCTGGGTAACGCGCAGTTCGCCCCTTCTCGCTCCGACCTTGATCGTCGCCGCGTCGGTGGACGTCGGTTGGGAAGGCCTCACGTCCGTCGCGCCGTCGATGGGGAGGTCATCCACCCGTTCATCGGCACGACTATGAGGGACGGAGCCAGCAGGAATGAAACTGATCTCTCCGGCCCTTCTGTCGTGAAGGACGTCATCTCTCCGGACAACAGTACCTCTCTCGGCAACAGCACCACTCTCGGCAACAGCACCTCCGCCGACGGTCTGGGAGCCAACGTGCGCATCATCACGGATGCCGTCCACACCAGCACGCGCATGATGACGGTCACTAGGACGTCAGTTACGACGGTAACGGCTTCTGCCACCGCTTCGACGACCAGCCGTTCGTCGCCCGAAGGGATCGTGCGCCTCGCAACTGGGCATGGCGCTGCTATCCAGATCGACGAGAGCCCGATGTCCAAACTGCACGGAGCGTACGGCAAGCGCGACCTCGTTAACCCCAGCGCTCTGTTCATCGATAATCAGGGCCCTGATGCGCCCCAGTCTAGCGCTGCTAATCTTCTTGCCGCGTCCGCCCCTTCTGCTGTCCCGAGCGGCACCACGGACTGGGCGGCCACGCCCACGGCTACGAACAGTCTCACCAACGGTCAGGTGTACAGCATGGGCATTCCAGACGCTCCCGCCGGTTTCAGTTCCTCGCTAGCAGCAGCAGCAGCTGGCGGTGCTGCCCCCACTTCCCAAGTTGCTCAGCTTGCGGCCAGCACGTCAGCCCCGGCCTCCGCCGCCGGACCCACCCCGACTTTGGCGGGCGCACCCAACGGTTACGAACAGTGGGCAGCCGCTGAAGGCGTGCCTCAGCAAATCGACCAGTTCGCCAGTCTTTATGCCACGGCACCGGCCTCTGCTTCCGCCCCGGCGCCTACCGCACCAGCCCGTCGTCAGCACGAGGAGCGGGACAGTCTTTCAGACGTAATTGGTGCCATTCAGGACCAGATGCGCGCCTTGCAGCAGGTGGCCGCGGAGGGCCACATCATTCCTTACAACGCCACCATCCCGGACCGGCCCACGAACGGGACTCAACGTGCCTCTGTAAACGGTGCAGACTCGAACGCGCCTACCTTCGTCGTCACGCTCACGCTGGTTCCCAACACGCGCATGTCTCTGCCTACCGGCAGCGTCAATTCGTCGGCGGTGGTGGGCGTCTCCCATCACCGCAACAGCACTGGGCCCGTTCGCCCCGCCATGGCCACGTCGACCCTGCACGTTACCGGCACTGAAGTGGTGACCATGACCAAGACGCACGTCGTGACGAACACTGCCACCATCCCCTCTTCGGCCTCTTCTTCCGCTGGCAACAGGACGCGAGTCAGCCCATCGTCGCTTTTGCACCCCACGCAGAGCGTTGTGGCGCAGAACAGCTCTTCTTCTGCGGCCTCGCCCTCGGCTTCTGAAGCCGCGTCCATGCGCAGCAGCAGTGCCAGCGAAGCTCGCTTCGCCGGCCCGACCTCTTCTGCGTCCGTGTCGACCGTCCACCAGTCGAACGCAGCCAGCGCCAGCGCCAGCGCTTCCCCGTCGCCTTCCAGGGATGCTCTGAGCTCATCCTCTGTTCCTTTGGCGTCCGCCTCTGCCTCGGCCAACCCCGATAATGCCAAAGCCAGCAACAACCGCGATGTGAGCTCCGCGAGCGCGACAAGCTCTGCTACGAGCGTGGCCTCTCACTCTCTCGTCGCCACTTCCAACGTCGCGCCCTCCCAGTCTGGTGCCGCCGGGCTGCCTTCCCCCTCCTCGGCATCCTCGCAGCCTAGCATTGCTGCGGTTCCCCCAGTCTCTCG
The DNA here is from genome assembly GCA_029717555.1 of Peribolospora baueri. Lineage (NCBI taxonomy): Eukaryota > Fungi > Basidiomycota > Peribolosporomycetes > Peribolosporales > Peribolosporaceae > Peribolospora > Peribolospora baueri. The sequence continues at coordinate 133,575 of JAMDHS010000024.1, forward strand.
ATTCTTCCGTCGATCCTCGCCGGCGGCCAGGATGCATGTAGCGCAGGCAGAGAGGCTGTGATTCTGATTGCTTCGGTGGAGTCGTACGTCACGCTCATTTGAATTTTCCGGGTATTTTGGGTAAGGGCTGTAACTTAATTGGTCTTGAGCGAGGTAGTTTTCAACGCAATTGGGTATATATCAGACTGATTGCGGGACAAGTATATTTCATGGACGCCGGCTGGCTAAAAGTTCTGGCTTGTCCGGGGACCAATGCCGATCATGAAGACCCAGAGGCCTCCGCCCTCCGCAGCGGCCTGTCCAGCACTTGATACGGTCGCTGCATACCCAAGCGCTTGACGACGTGTGGGGGCATGCAATACACGGGATCCACCGGTTCGAGATTCGGGTAGCCAAGGAGAGAGAGGCCTGTGCATGAGTTGACAATCACGAGGGAAGAAATGAGCCGCCCATCACAACATATACACAAACGCTACAGTTCAAGAAAGAAACGAGGAACGTTTGGGCATGCCTACCTGCAACGCCAAAGAGGGTGTGGAAGACGTCGGCGACATTGTCGGGTCGATCGGCTATGCCTCCTCCTTCCGGATCCTATGAAGTATGTATATGGTCAATAAATGTGTTAAGCGAACCTCGTTTGGCCTCCACCTGCAGCGACGATGACAACGAATCGGACAAAGCTGGACACACTCACTTGTGCAGCGAGAATAAACTTGGACAGTTTTTCGCTCTCAATCCAATGCAGCCTGCCGACCATGCTCAGGCTGGAGAGCACCCACCAACTGTAACAGACCTGATTTCATCATCATGTCGCCGTTATACCATGATACCCGCGCGTGGTTCGCGAAGAAGCGAGGAGAAGAAAAAGAAAAGCAAAACACCTTTAAACCTTTTCGCCGCCAAGAGATAAAGGTGTGACATCGCACTGGGATTTACTCACGTCCTCGAGCTTTTCTGGTCGGCCGTTCAAACCTCCACCGGAAAGCTGACGTTCCGAGAGCCACCAGCCAACGGTATCCACGTCCACGCGGTCCAACGCGTCCAGAACAGTAAGGACTCCGACGCATGTAAAAACTTAGCCCAGCGAGATTCGTGTGATGCCGGAGTGTGACAGATTGGAATTGCAAGATAGAGTCAGATCTAGCGACCGCCTTGTCAAGTTTGCAAACGCGCGTAAAGACGTTGTTTGACCCAGCGAGGCTTCTACTACTCCACTCACCTTGTGCCGCATGACTCTCACTCCCCTCCCTAGCCCCGAATCCTCCATCGAAGTTGTGGCAACGCATGACAAACCCTAGGGTGAGTTCCCTATCCAGCGCATCCAGGCGGCCGAGGTGCATCAAAGCGGATACGGCGCAATAGGTGAAGCGTGTGTCGACTTCACCCCAGACATCTCCAACAAAATGGCCTGTTTCCTTATCTTGGAGACCAAGGAGATCTGAGTATGCATTGAAAGAAGAAGGGAAGGGGAGACGTGTGAAGCGAGACTCGTCAGTCACGGCCGGCTCTTCCACCCCGCTCGCATGCAAGGTCAACAGACCCAACTCACATGCGACGAGCTTGTCCTGACGCTCCTGCAAAATATCCTCAGCGTTGACCATACAAAGGACCTGAATAGCGCTGAGTGTGGTATGAACGTGAGGATCATGGCCTGGGTGGGCGCCATAACCCCCTAAGGAGATGATCAAGAAACGCGACGAGTCGTCCCGCGTCCAAGAAGTCGAGTCAGACAACACCATACACTTCAATTAAGTGCTCGCTGGGTTAGTGGAGAGCGAGCAGGATGACATGCAACGCACCAACACGGTCGTCCCAACAGCTCTCCACGAAGTCAATCAACGCTTGCCTGTCCAAAGCATCTGGTTTGCCGAGGATGTGGAGAGCGCAAAGACCCCAATAGACGCCATTGACCCGAAGGTGCGTGGTCATGTGATAGGCGAGCGAGTCTTTATTCTGTTTGAACCGAAGGAGCGCGAGTACAAAATCGAAGCGGGGTCAGCTCTAAGCCGCGTTTGGCTCCACGACCTGGGTGGTCTCCCCGTGCTCTGCTCATGCGACCGGCGCATGCAAAGCTCAATTGACGCACTTTATCCAGTCCCTGTATGTACGCTATGTGCTTCTCCGTCAGGAGCGTATCTGGCACCGGTGGTAGGGGCAGAGTTGAAGTGGAGGCCATTTTGACAGTGCTCTTCGGGTCTTCTGTTCGCGAAGCGTTGGCAGATCGATCGATCGATCGACGACGAAGTTCACGCTCCCTCCCCTCTAACCCTCCTTCTGTAACAGAATAAGGTGTGCGAAAGGTGTTTCCTCCAAGAGGAGCGCCCGGCGACGGGGAGATGACTACCCTACAGGCGATTCCCACGTAGTCGGCCACGTGTCCAAGGTGATATGACTCGCGTTCACGTGCTCGACATTAGCGCGAGGGAGACCTTTGTTTTTCTATCATCGGAGCAGGGCGAAAAGGACCGTATACATACACGAGACCCCCCATGGAACAGAGTAAGGAACGGAGTAACTGAACAGAGTAAACGAGAGACAGGTATCGGGGGGGCGGGGGTGGAGCGAAGGACTTAAAAAGGCGGGAGCCGTCGGAGTTAGGCGGGGATTGCAACACATGAAGCAGTGATCGGGTCACTCACGCCGTTATCATCTTTCATCTCCCTGCCTCTTCGCCTATTCTATTCGGTTCAGTTAAGTGAAATGAATGTGTACAAGTCAAAAAAATATTGGGATCATAGAAAAGGGTGACACCATTCCATGTTGGACGAAGATGCCGCGCTTACTATTCTGTTTCCAACTCCTGCAATGCCGCTCTCAGAGGTCCTGCTTTTTCCCAAAGCTCCCTAATCTCGTGAGGGTCCAGAGTCCTTGCAAGCTCCCTCATCTTCTCCCCCAACCACTTCAACTCTTTCGCCGCCTCTTGCAACTCTGCCCTTTCCATCTCATCGTCTCTTCTTTCAACCTGATCCAATCCGGAGATATTGAGACGGTCGAGGTCGTTCACGATAGAGTTTGGCGCTCCAATGTTGTTGTCCCATGGAGGTGAGTTGTCTGATGCTGCCAAATAGTGCGGACAGGGTTAGCAGGACGGTGGAGATTGATGGCTTGGATCGCAATCCGTGAGCCCCTTCGCCCTTCATTATGCGAAAGAGTTGTTTTCGTGGTGCAATACTCCCGCATCTTCGTTTGCGTATGACCGTCGTGCTGACGGCCATCTCACCTTCGTTATTACCTTGTGAAGCTGCTGGGGGACCCATTTCCCTTCCCTCTCCTTTCTCTCCACCATTTTCGTCCTCCCCGAGACCACCTCTGTCCGAGGCACCAACGTCCGACTCTACTCCCTCGCCGGCGGCCGAGCCTCCCACCGTCTTCGCACCTTACACTCTGCCGTCCGTCGTACCGCCGCCGCCGCTGGTGGTTGCTTGACGGAGGAGCTGGGTGAGCGCGTGGAAAGCCTGGCACAGAAGGAAAGAGAGGGAAAGAGAAGGGAGAAGGCTTTGAGGGAAGAGCTTGCGGCTGTCGTTGCTCAGCAGCTTGTGGATGAGGTGGAGAAGAGCTCTGCCCAAGATGTAGGAGGAGAGGAGGGTAGCATAGAGAGAGATATGACGGCAAGTGAGTATACGCTTTTCACTCTATCATGGCAAGTACCACACTGGGCTTTTGGTCTCAAAAACGAAGGATGTGTAGACATTGAAGTAGTGCAGAATGAAAATGAGAGTGGTTTTAGGAACAGAGAGGGTGCCGCGGGGGGACGCATGAGAAGTGTGTGGACATCACGTGCCGCTGTCACGTGCCGCCATTTTCCCCGGGGGTGTGCAGCGTTTTGTGCCGTGTACCGACGCTTGCCGCATCAAATCTGACCCAGGACAGTGCGTGCCGCAGCAGACCTTCTCAGCGTTCTCTTGATCGCCTCACTTTACCTCGAGCAGCACGAAGCAATCATTCTGCCTCCCTTGCCATCATGTCCCTCCCATCTCTCGTCGTTACTCGCCTCCGCGCCAGAATGGATCTCGCAGGCGCGCTCTTCACGAGCCGTTCCGCGTGCTCTGCCGCCGGCTCCGCATCTCCATCTTGCGCTATCCTTGCTCGACCTGTCGGCCAACTCCTCGCTTCGTCTTCCTTCTCTACCACAACGTCTCCTTCCTCCGATCTTCCGCCCTCCACTTCATCAAGGCCGAGCAACCCTTCGACCGTGTCCACGACCCAAGAAACGGTGGAGCAAGTGCGATATCCTTACTTTGTACGAAGGTCACGATACGGCCAGCTACCCGTGTACTCGGAGTACAAGGGCGGCGGGAACAAGACGGTGACCATTATCAGGAAAGTGGAGGGAGACATCCAGGTGAGCGAATACATGCATTCGGACTTCACTAGTCAACGGGTGTCATTTGGTGAAGTGTAAGGCGTCGTGCTCAATTTCCGAGTGACCTTCTTCTCCATTCCACGACACGTCGCACCTTTGTAGGCACTCAAAGCCGACCTGTTGTCCGCAATCGACCCCGAACCTTCCTCTCCACGTTCGCTTCCCACATCAAAAAGCCCCCGCGACGCACGAATCAGGAAGGCGGCTTCGCCGGTTCATATTATGCCGACTTCGAGGAACGTCGTCGTGGACGGGAATGTGGTTAAGGCGATCAAGGAGTGGCTGGCTTTGAGGGGATTCTGACGCTCTGAGATGAACGGAGGCGGAAGGTGGATGTGATGAAGGGAAAAGGGACGGGGTCTGTTTATGCGCTCGATTTGGGCGGCGTGGACCTTTTGCCTTCACCTCTTGATTTGCTAGATCAGCTTGTCTGTTCGTCCGGGCGCGACGGAGGTGGAGCGAGCTTGCACTTCTATTAAAGACGTCGAGTGCATTCTCGAGGACTCGTCGTGCTCGTATAATGTACAGTCTACTGTTGCACCCTGCAAGATCTTGGTGGAGGCGGCCACGCGATCGCATGTCCCATACTTTCAAAGCCTTCGACCCTACCCATTTTTCCTAAAAATGCAATCCAAGTCGGAAACCCCCGCGCTCACGCTAATGCTCTTCCCAGACCTCCCTTCAGCTGTAAGGAAGGCCATTTTTTTCAAACGGACGTTATTGATAATGCAATGCCAAATGCGTAGAAAGGAAGCCGAAAGAATGCTCAAGGAGCAGAAGCGGGGTAGTGGTTAAGGCTTAATTCTAGCCTATGTCCCGCTCAAGCCCATGCGAGAAACCCGTTTTGAGGCGCTCGTGACCTAACCGTCATCCCCATCCTTCTTCTCTTCGCCATCCAAGTTAACAGCCTCCACCAAGGCGAGAGTCAGAGCTTATGTGTCCTACAACATTGTCGTGTTCACGACGTTGATGGCCCGCGATAAGGAGACGGACACATCCTCGAAGGATGCAAGAGCGAGGAAGAGACAGCGCCGACGTGGGCGAGAGAGGACGGACGCAGGCGTCGTCGCAAGCGCTGCTGCTGTTGGCGTTAGGAGCCCCGAACCCGATGGCGTATGCGGCGCCCTCCCTACCTCCCCCCCCCATTGCCTCCAGCCGACGGTGGAGGCAACCGTGGCGATCTCGGCGTTCTGGGCCTGTTCGTGGAATCAGCGCCGGGCGTGGCCACAAAGTTAGCGGAAGGGGGCGAGGGGATGGAAGGAGACGGAAGGAGCGCAGAGTTGGGCGACTGTGGCCGATGGTGAGAACGAAGATACTGTTGTTGACGATCGAAAGGCGAAGTGGGTCGCCTGAAACCAAGCACTCCCGAGGCAGAAGTGGCTGCGAGACTTGAGGAGGAATGATTGTGAGAGTGACCGCCGCCTCCTCCTCCGATAAGGCCGTGAGAGGAGCTGCTGTTCCGCCGGACGGTCATCGGCCAGGCACTTAGCAGCGCATAGGCATCGTCGCCGCTGGGTGAGCGTGAACGCTGGTTCTCCTGTTGTTGCTGCTGCTGGGGCGGAGGGGAGAGCGTGGGATGCGATGGCTCGTATGGAAATCCGAGCGGGGAGGAAGAAGAAGTCGAAGGGGACGAGGGATATGACGAGAACGCGGACCGTGCGATGGAAGAGAGCTCGAACGGTGAGACAGATACGACGGTCATAGTCGCCGGCAAGGCAGTGGCGGCGGCCGCGGTTGCAAATGGAGAGTGACCGCGCTGTGGCAGAAGCGAGGGAGGCGAAGTGGGACTTGAAGGCGACGGGGAGAATGACGGCCGAGAAGTGAGAGCGACTGAGGAGGTGGTAGAAGTGACCGGGAAAGGCGAGCGCCGGATGGAGGTCGTAGAATCGTCCGTTTCCATCGTATCCTCCACGTTATCAGCCTCACCAGTAGCGGGGGTATCACCGTCCGGGTCGCGAGACATTGGCAGCCTTCGTTTGTCGAAACTGCAGTCTACGCGCTCTCCATCAGGGTCGAACAACCCAGCTCGTCTAGCGTCGGCGCGCTCCGTCCTGCCTGCAGAAGACAGCACGTCGTGATCAGAGGTCCAGTTAGAACCGTTCGGCGAAAAGGAGACCACAGAGGCGCCAAGCTGTTGTTGACCTTTGGACGAGGCGGTTTTGGACTTCATTGGGGTTGCAAAGCCACCACCAATGGGCACAAAAGCGGAGGAGAAAGGCGCTTCGCGAATGGGCACCGGCTTGGCCTCCTGCTGCTGATCACGCATCTCGGCGTCCACGATGCCCATCCCGTCCGCCGCGGCTCGTGGCGAGGCAGGCCTCGTGCGCGAGTCGGGGGTCCTCGTCGACTTGTGCTGCCTCTCCCACTGCTTCCACCGCTTGCGCACGCCCTCCCACTCCTCTCCCGGTCCGGAATACGGCATGTACTTCGGCTCACCAGGGCCCTCGCTCACGACCCTCAATCGCTCCGAACGGTCCGGGACACGAGCGGCAAAGACGACACGAATAGACTTGTGCAGATAGATCTTGGTCGCCGTCGCCGCGCGGCCGCCATGGTCCTTCTCCGATTCCTTGCTGGAGAGGCGCTTAGGTCGGGGCGACGTCCGCGAAGGCGACGGTGAAGCAGCGCGCGAGCGAGGGCGAGGCCGATGCCGTACCGTCTTCGCGAGCGTCTGTGTATGCGAAGGGTTGAGCTCGTCCTCTTCAGCGTCCTCCAGTTCGAGGTCAAACGGCGGGTCCTCTACGCCCTGGCGGCCCAGGCTCTCGGTCAACCTATCCCTCCCGGCGAAGCCATCGACATTGGCACTCGTCGAACTTTTGCCTGACGCCTGCCCTCTCTCTCTTTTCTCCTTGGAGGGAGTTGGCGATGGGGGAGCGCAAAATTGCAGATGCACGGCGTACCGGAGCGCCTCCTTGACGTGGCCGCTCTTTGCTCCGTCGGATCTCCCGTGCGGACTCGTCGGCGTAATCTCCTCTCCGACCTTCGGAACAGTGGTGTAGCTCTTCTGGCGTAAAAACGTCTTGGTCCCTGGGGCCATGTCAGTGAGGTCGTAAGGAACGAGAAAAAGCTTGACGGCCGTATGGTTGGGGTTCTTGATCACCAGTTGAATCTGTCCCTTTGGCGGCACGCGGTAACCGGGAAATGCCGGGGGGGCCTTCTCCTTGCCCTTGCCCTTGCTGGCCACTTCGGCGACTCCACTCGTGCTCTTGAGATCGTCATGTGGCGGGAACGTCGCCTGGGCCTGTATACCTTCCACGTCGCTCTCATCGGACGTCCGAAGCCGCTCCATCTCGGCCGCCATCGCCTCGTCGAAGTACCATTGCTCGACGTCTATGGCCCCAACGTAGGGACTCCCAATGCCCTTGCCAGGGGTGCCGTCACCCGATGTCGCCCCCGCACCCTTCTCCAGCTCGTAGAAGTGAGCGGGGAAAGTCAAGTTGAGGTGGGGCGGACACTTGAGCGAGGGCTTGCAATTTCCCAGTCCCAATACGCCCAACTCGGCGTCGAAGAGGAGCGGCTTGGATGGGTAAGTGCTCATGCGGCCCGAGAGCAATGATGCCTCGTACGAGCCGATGAGTGGCGCGAAAGGGTTCACCGAGGGCGAGGTTCCGGCCGTCCCATAACCGGGGCTTGCGGTACCGCTCATCGAGCCGAAAAGGGGGCCCGCTGAACGACGACGGGTGGAGCGAGAGAGAGAGTAAGAAGACGAAGGCGAAAAGCCAGTGGAAACGCTGCCACCCAAAAGGGAGGGCGGAGGCGAGGAGGGCGCATAGAGATGGGAAGACGCGGCGCCGAAGTTGGGGGAACGACGAATGGATGAAGGAGAGTGAGGGTCTTGGCGAGGGAACGGCGAAGAGGCTGAGCGGTTACCAGAGACGTTGCCTTTGACCGCTCCGCTCAACGGGCTGCTAGGTCCTGGTACGGCTGGGGTGAATAAGGGGAAACTGCCGTGGCTGAGATGTTTCCTGTGTCGCATAGAAGAGCCGGGACCTATGTCACCATCGCTATCCAAGGTGGTCTGAGCACCGGCCGAGGTGGACAGCGGAGACGATCTTCTAGGTGAAGACAAGAAGACGTCAGAGCTCGTGTTCATGTGTCCCTCTATTCCCCGGTGCGCCACCTGGCTCGAGGGCTGCTCGGCAACCATGGGTGCCGTCGCTTCGTCGGAGGCGACTGCTGATCTGCTGAGAGGTGAAGAAGGGTAGGCGAGTCCTGAAGGCGGCGACGGACGAGTGAGCGGAGTGCACCGTGCCAAGCCAGTCCCATGCGGTCGGGTCAGTTATCTCCCGCCTCTCACCTCGCGTCATCCTCGTCTTTTTCGCCCTCCAAAGCCGGACCTCCTGAAAGTGATGAAACTGAGAGGCACCCTGCTGCTCTCCGTTCCTATCAACGAGAGGGGCAGGCATACATGAAGAGCGCAGGTTGATCTAATGGTCGTCCAGTCCGTCGGCTGTCGAGATTGGCCGAGGAAAGTACGGCGCAGACCCTCGGGGACCTGGCTGTCTAGGGTGAGTTGGCTGCCCGATCGACGGTCGAAAAGGGGGGCGGGAGGGTGGTGAACCAAGGCGAGACAAGAGCCGTAGCGGCGAGCAATGCTACCGTACTGCCAGGCCACAGAAGGCACCGAGTAGGAAGCGCAGAAAGAATGGAGGTGGGGAGAAGGGGAAACCGGGTGGAAGGATTGGACTCCTACTTGCCGCCATTACCCAACCAAGTCACTTCCCTCCGACCGGCCGCAGCCCAAAAGTTTGCGGAGAGGTCGCCGCGCTAAATCAGCACTCGCAGCTGCCGCAGCCCCCGAGGACGCCAGAAGTGGTCCGCACGACCGTCGTCTTAACCAAGTCCTTGGGCTGCCGGCACTCTTTTCTCGTCGACCTTCTCTTTCCCTGCGTTGCTTTCTCCTCCGAGGCTCGAGCAACTTGACTTGGCGCTCCTCAGGATTTGCCCTGTTCACTTTCCTCCACACCGGGTATCATTTCTTTCGATTCATAACTGTCCATCGGGTCAAACCATCGCCTACAGAGCGCGCGCCAGGCTCCCCAGTTCGTGAAATCGAAGCGACCGCGAACGAAGAACGCAAAAAAAAAAATGCCCCATTCGTGAAACAAAAAGCTCAAGCTCAGGTAGAATCTGAACGAAAAACGCAGGATTGAAGTTGGCGTGGACGACCGGGGTATGGGGCTGAAAAGGCCCTTCGATACGCCGTCGGACCCGTGGTGAGGGAAGGGTCAGCAAGGACAGAGCCAGGTCACCAGATGGACTCGCTCCGGCATCTTGAGGGATACCTGCGTAGTGCAAACGAGAGGGCGCATCATATGAGACAGGCGGTAGGGAAGGATCTGGCGCGACGAAGACTCACCGCACATGAAGCCACGTGAGACTCGTGAAAAGGGCTGGAACGCCTTCATGAGCGTGCGACTGGGGACATCCGCTGAATCCTTTCCCGGTAGAGGCAAACAGAAACGGTCCATTCCCGGTCATTCTCTCTGGGAAGGAGAGAAGGGGCCACGAACAGGATGTAGAGGTGTGCGGAAGCGGTCGATGAGTCACTCACGTCAGACCCCGAGCGCTAACGGGGGCGCCTGCGATCGCCTCGGAAAGGTGTGTGTCTGGATTGAGTAGGGAGCGCTCATAATAGGCAGTCGCGCCCCTACCGACGAGGATCCTGAAGTGAAGCGATCGTCCGTAAGTCGCGATTCCTTCGAAAACAGTTCGCTTCTCACTCACCGGCACGGACCCTTTGGGTGCCAGCGGCGCAGGCGGTCGGGGCAGCCGGAATGGGGGCGATAGGGAGCAAAAACAACAAGACGGCGCGGTGACGCGGTGACGAAGACGTGCGCGATGGAAGACGGAGTTCATTCCTTCCCGCTCGCGCTCGTCGCACCAGGCCACCGGACGCGATCAAGTAAGGAGATTGGATCGACACACAAGGTCCGTGGCCGGCAAAGAGTGTATGAAGCGAAAACCATGGTCGACGCAAGGACGCAAAGCTGAGCGGAGAGAATGGAACAAGAGGACGAAGGAAAATACGTTGGCAACGCAGCTTGCAAGTGTTGAAATACATACGGGGCTTCCCGTTTCCCGCCAATGGTATATGATAGCCTCCCTGGCCTTGCCTTGCCGCGGACACTCACCTGCCCACCCGGCCATTTGCAATGCCTCGTCCGCCGACCCTCCAAACCTCCATCAAGGCAGACTCTACCCTACCCCACCCCTCTTTCCCTCCCATCACTCACTTGCTCGCTCCCCACTCAATACCCTCCTCCGTATTCCAACTTTGGCAACTGTGGTGGTCCTCGACCCATATTGCCAGTCTCATACGCAGAGCTAGGGTAGCCGGTCGGCACGGTCTCAAACAGCGGTGGCGCCCCGGCGGGAGCGGGAGGCTGAATCGATTGCGGTTGTGATGGAGACGGTTGTGTGGCTCCGGGAGATGGCCCGCTCGGATAGAGCTGTCGTCGGATATCAGCGTACGGGTCCGTCACCGGTGGGCGGGTGCTGTCCATGAAGAAGAAGGAAAGGTAGAAGCAATCCGAAAATGCACCTCTTAGCGACTGTCGAGCTAACGGATACGAATGGTCACGGTCGTTGCACTCACACGCTCCCCACCCCGTACCCGCTCGGCGCAGCGTCGCTGAATGCCCCGTATGCGTCCATGCTCGGCCTTGGGGCGGCGGCGGCGGCGGCGCCGTCAGCAAACGGATCCTGTGATATCCGCCGGCCATACTTCCGTTCCAGAGCAGCCAATGCATCCTCTTCTGCCCCATAGACACCTCCACCGCCCGCTTCTACCCCATAGACACCTCCGCCACCCGCCGGTCTGTATCTTGCCGCGCCGTATGGGACTGGGGTCGAGCCCTGAGCGGGTCCAGGCCCGGGTGCAGCATGAGGAGGTCGGCCCACCGGCTCTCTCAAATCCGCCGGTTCGGGCGCGGGCATCGAAACAGGGTTAGGATCTCCACCCTCTGCGTCGCCGGAATAGCCCAAGCCGCCTTCTCCGTAGGCCTTGCTGGACCTCGGACCACCTTCAGCGCCGCTGCGCCTCGAATACGGATCCGCATCGTCTCCCTCCTCCCACTCCTCGCCTGTTCGGACGGGGGCGAACGCGCTGGCGTTGCTGGGAGCACGGAAGGGTGGGATTCGCGGGCCCTGCTTGCGCGTGCGGAAGTGGTCGCGGAGGAAGAAGGCAGAAAGGATGAGGGAGGCGATGAGGGCGAACCAGAAAAAGGCTGAAAGTGCGCGTTTGTCCCTGCAAAAGTCTGGAAGCGCGTTCTTGAAGTTGTCCCCGATCGAAGCGTGAGGGTCCTTCGAGGCATCTTTGCACCCGGGTGACGTGAAGGCCGAAATGGTATTGGCCATGCTGTTCATGTTTTGCCGACAAGACGAGAGACAGAAAGACGGTGGCGCAGAATGTTGATAAAAAGCATCAGTTTCGTCGGTTCACGCTCTAACAGGCCTCGGCAAGGACAGTCCCGAGGGAGGCAGAGGCACTCACGCAGCGATCAACAGCAATGCGACGCTGATGCCATGGCTCAGAAAACCGACCCTGGCCTCGCCAAGGGCCCTATTGAGGCCCTTCAGTCGCTTAAAGTCTGTACGCTCGTAAATGACTGGCACAGCGAGGGAGAATGCGGAATGTAGGATGGACACGATGACGACGAAGAGGCCAAAGCCGGTTAGACCGGATGGCCCAACACCCCAGTGGGTTTGGAAGACGGCGATGGCGATCAGAACGAACAGCGCAATGAGGACGAAGAATATCTAAAGGTAAGAGCGTCCACGTATTGATGAGAAAAAGGGGGCCATCATGAGCGCAGGAAAGAAAAGCGACACGTCTGAAAAGCGACGTTCCGTCTCAAACGCTCATCAGCGCTACCACACTCACTTGTGCTATCCTCGTCCAGAACTCCCAGATACCCATCGCCTCCTCCTCCTCAAAAGACCCGGCCCCACCACCGCCGAGCGTGGGGCCCCAGCGATTCAAGAACCCGCTCCCAGCATGGCCTGCGGTGTGACCGCCTCCTCCACCAGTTTCGTAGTCGCCTGGTCCGTTTGGGTCATAACCGATGCCGGCCGAAGTGGCTCGCGCGGGCGGCCCGGAGGGTACACCGTAGGCCTTTTTGACGAGCCGGCCAATTGAGGTGAAATCTACCATGTGGCGAGGGGACTGCGGTATGTACCGTACAGAGTGGATGGTAGTTCAAGCTCGGTCGTTTTACGACGATGCCCACCCGCTCGTGCGCGTCTCGCCGGGGCGGTGTTGACGCGAGATAGCGAGAAATAGGGGAGGCGACACGTGACGCGTCTCTACGCACCGCGCTGCCGTGTAGAGTCTACTCGGAGCTATGAGGACGCGGAGGGCCGGGCCGAGAGGGACCGTGCGGGGACATGTCCGCGTCCTGTTTGCGTCCTACACCGTCTCCTCGTCGTCCGATGCGTCCACCATCGATCCCGCTATCACGTTCGTGGCTCGACTCTTGAACCCGACGCTCGGGACTTGCACTCCGATGGCAGGGGAGAACCGTTTTCTACTAGGTCATCATTCAGCGCCTAAGCCGTCCGTCCGTTCCTGGCTTCCTTCTCCTTCACTCTCGCTCTTGACGGCAGACGGAAGCATGTGCATGACAGAGCCAAAAACCGAAAGAAAGGGGGGATTGGCTAAACGGAGGATGAAAGGGAGAGCGGCGGTCTTCGAGGACTTAAAAAGTCGTCAACTCGACATTCTGACTTCCTGTCCGTGCTCCCGAAGAAATGGGACAACAACGGGGGCACTCGCGTTCGGGCTAAATGCCGCACCCGGATGCAACCTTTGCACTGCGAAGAGCGGTCCACCGGATATCCCAATCCGCAAAGTGTAAGAGACGTAGTCGGTACAAAGCCGGAGATATCCTCCTCCATCGCGATCTATCGATGCACATGTGCCTCAAGCCTCATCAGCAAGAACGCTCCACTCGTGCGGGATCTTGCCCAACTGGATGCCAGTGATCTGGTCCAACATGGCCTTGGCGATCATGCCGAGACCGTCCTCCCCAATGGGGACCTTGATGTCCTTGCCCATATATCCGATCCTCTCGATCGGGCTCACGATCGCGGCCGTACCGGCGCCGAAAGCCTCCACGAGCTTGCCCTGCTCGGCAGCGGCAACGAGCTCGGGCATGGTGACGTTTCGCTCGGAGACCTTCAAGGAGGCGGGAAGGGAGGCGAGGCGGGAGGCGCCGGTGGAGTGGGAGCGGGCGAGAGAGAGGATCGAGTCGCGCGTCACGCCGGGGAGGATAGTATCTCCAAGGGGCGGCGTGATCAGCTCGAGCGCTGAAAGGAGACGGAGACGAACGCGTTCGTCAGTAGCTAGCCCTCGCCTCAAGCAAAGAAAATGAAAGCTAACGAAACGTCCACTCACAACCCTCGTTCTCAATCACGACAAACAGATTCATGGTGCCGACCTCGGTGACCTTGTGATCCTCCCCGAGGAGCCAAAGAATCTGCTGGTAGCCGGACTTGGCAGCCTCGAGCTGAGGGAGCACGCCGGGAGCGTAGTTGGCGCCGAGCTTGTAAGAACCCGTACCGCCGGGCCATGCTCGGACGTATTCAGTCGAGGCAAGAAGCGAGACGGGCTTGAAGCCCGTTCGGTAGTAGGGGCCGACGGGGCTATGGGGCGGCCAAGGCGAAGGCAAAAAGCGACGCGGAGCGTCCTTCAGATTAGCCGTGTTTCTTCCTCGACGATTTGCTCAAGCACCAGATACGCACCAAGTGAGGACGAAGAGCAGCGCATCAGAAGAAGGTCCAACACCGAGGGCAGACTGCGTGCCGATGAGAGTGGGACGGATGTAGAGCGAATGTCCGGGTTCGGAAGGAATCCAACGCGAGTCGAGAGTGACGAGTTTCTTGATCATCTTGACCAGTTGCTCTCCGTCAAAGGTCTAATCGAGATGGGGATAGGAGAGCCAGTCAGCCCAATATGCGTGAAGAGGTAGCGAGTCAAAACACAAAATGTCTCACCGGCAAAGCGATTCTAGCAGCGGTCCTGTTCATCCGCTTCATGTTCATATCAGGCCTGAAGAGGCGCACTCTCCCTTCAGTATCCTTGTACGCTTTGAGGCCTTCAAAGAGCGTAGGCGCGTAATGGAAGACCACCGCCGAGGGGTCGAGCTTGAGCGGACCGTAGGGATGGATGTGCGGGGCTGCCCATCCTGTCTGTGTGATAGAAAGCAGGAGAGAAAGAAAAAAAGAGCGAAGGGACGCGTTCGTAGTCATTCCTAATCAATGACTTATGCTAAGCGCAGGCTCAGCCAACCCAACTCGTCATATGCTACTCACGGTGGAGTTCCATGGAATGGCTGATTTCGTCGAAACAGAGCCGGGAAACGCGGTAAGCGACGATATTCCGACGGAGTACGTCGAGCCTCTTTCCCATACGTATGGTCTCACTCACAGAGCATGTGATCGCTGAATTGGGAGCCGAAGACGAGCTGGGCGGAGGGAGGAATCTCCTTGGGCGCCGCCGTCTTCGTCACCGCGAGTGCGGAAGCCTACAAGTCGGAGGGATGGAAAGGACGTTGAGCCAAACGGCATCGTTTGCACGCATCGTGCAAGTCCCCAGTATCGCCGCTTCGCCTCGGTTGAAATGTAAGGTTACGGAAACGAGCGCACGTCCACTTACGTCAAGATCGCGAAGCCCGATGGGCTCGCCGGTCATGAGGTCCGCCTTGACGGCCGTGGTGTAAGGGCGGAGAGCCGGAGTGAGGATCCGGCGAGCGCCCAGCTGAGAGCCGAGAAGATGCCGTCGAGCGAGGGAAGCCATGGTAAGGTCGCGGAGGAGATAGTGATTCGAGGAGAATGGTAGGACGACTGGAACGTCCGAACGACCGGGACTGCCGACGTCGAGTCGAAGGTTCCGACTGCGGCATTGACTTGACTCGACATTTCACCAGTCCCTTACCGCAGTCACGGTGTGTGTAGACAATGCGAGGCCGACGGACCGCATAATCCCGTTCGTCGGAAACTGGAGATGGGTGCCAATCGGGGTGGATGTTTGAGCCAGCGCTAACACGGATAGACATATGTACACGCATTATATATGAAAGGCGTGCGGACGTCGGGCGGCCCTTCCTATCGTGCTCACGACGGTAGAGGTGGTAGGCTCGTAACTGCATTGCTGCGCCGACTTTCCCGCACGCCTCGCCTTCGATCCAACATCCGACGTCACGTCGTGATTCGATTTCTCACCATTCTCCGCTTGTTCGATTCGTCCGGCTAGGCAGATGAGTACAGCGAGGTAGACGGGCACATAGACGGCAAAGCAAATGAACAAGAAGAGAGGGATAGAAGGTCGCCGCTGGAGCATGCGTACCGAAGGGATGGAAAGAGGGACAGCGGGAAAGGAAGGTTGGATGGGAAGGCGGTGGTCGTGTGCCTTCCCTTTTTAATCTGGGGAGGCGGGCAAGAAGGAGTTGTCATCGGCGAGACAACCCGGATAGCGAGACCGGGTCCGGAGAGTCCCGCGAACAAGGCGATGGGAGACGAAATGAATCGCTCTCGCCTCGCTCAAGCAAGGGGCTTGGAGTCGGGGCGGAGACCGCGGACCGTCTTGCCAGCGCGCCACATCTCCTGGTTGTCGATCTCGGCGAGCCTAATGAGACGAGCGCACAGGGAGAGCGAGTGCGGGATGGCGAGAAGGGAGCGAAGATGGAGGGATAGATTGAGAGAAATAAATCAGCTCCAATTGGAACAAGAATAGGACGTCAGGAATGGAGCAAGACGAGCAAGACCCACTCCTTCGCAAGATCCTCCCTGTACGTGGGGCGCGAGTTGAACTCGAGCGACCGCTTGGTCTCGGTGCCGTTGCGGACGGACTCGTAAAGCCTCTCAAAGACTGAGTAGTCGAAGAGAACGTGTTGGGGGCGGGGGTGGTGACGAAAGAACGACAGGAAGATGGATTGGTTGAGGAGATCGTGAGACATCCACTTAGCATCGCACAAAGGAAGACAGCCCAATCACACAACGGCTACCACTCACCAGGAGCGTTCGCCTTCTCGAACTCGCGCATCCAGTCCAAAGCGCCACGGCGCGCGGTGGTCGAGCAGGCAGCGTACATGTAGTCGAGGCCATGGGCACCGATGAGAGGGTAGAGGGACTGGGTAGCTTCCTGTTGGTGTGGGGGGGAGCGAGGGAGAGAGAAGAAAAGGATTAAGATGTTGAGAGGGAGGAATGAGACGATGTTCCAGCAACATTAGGAAGACCCTTGCGCCGGATAGCCTTTTCATCACCCACCTCGACGGTCTCGTTGAACGCCTCAGAGGGACTGTGGCCGTTCTTGCGGAGGACCTTGTACTGAGCAAGGAACATGCCCTGGATGCCGCCCATGAGGCAACCGCGCTCTCCGTAAAGATCAGAGTAGACCTCCTTCTCGAACGTGGTCTCGTAGGTGTAGCCGGAGCCGATGGCGATAGAAAGCGCGACAGCCTTCTCAAGCGCCTTGCCCGACACGTCCTGGAAGACAGCGACGGACGAGTTAATACCCTTTCCTTCCTTGAAGAGCGTGCGGACGGTCCGACCGGAGCCCTTGGGCGCAGCGAGGATAACGTCGACATCCTTAGGGGGAATGACACCTGTCAGGTCCTTGTACACGACGGAGAAGCCGTGGGAGAAGTAGAGAGTCTTGCCCTTGGTCACGAACTTGCTCAGCTCGGGCCAGGTCGAGGACTGGGCGGCGTCCGAGAGGAGGTTCATAAGAATGGTGCCCCTGGTAGCGGCCTCCTCGACCGTGAAGAGGTTCTTGCCGGGGACCTGCGAGAGGGAAACGACGGAATCCAGCAGTCTAAATTAAAATGGCGAGCTGCACCACAACATGGCAGATTGTGACCGCTCATGAGCTCAGACGTACCCAGCCATCCTCCTGGGCCTCCTTCCAGCTGGCGCCGTCCTTGCGCACGCCGACGATGACGTTGAGGCCCTGGTCACGAGCATTGAGCGACTGCGCGTGGCCCTGGGAGCCATAGCCGATGATGGCGAACGTGTCGTCCTTGAAGTACTCCTGCAGCTTCTCGGTGGGCCAGTCGGAGCGCTCGTACACAGTTTCCGTCTCGTCAGCGAACTTGAGCTGCTTCACGCCGCGCTGCTGCTGTGGGATGGCACGAAGTAGGGACGGGCATGAATGGGAGGCCGAAGAACAGAGAGAGTGAGTGGGCGCTCGGAGTTGTCTTGAGGGAGGCTTGAGCTGGGAAGATGCTCACCATGGCGGGAACAGCAGCAGGCCTGGCGGCACCGACGAGGGACGCCTGGCGGGCGAGGATGGAGTAGCTCCGCGCGGCCGGGGCAACGGCGGAGCGGGCAGCGGCAGGGCGCGCGGCGGCGCGGAGAGCTGCGCGGGCGAGGGTACGAGAGGTGTTCATGGCGATGGGGATAAGAGGAAGGGGTGGAAGGGGCGACTTAGGTAAAAAGACTGAATGGTTGAAGGTGGAGGCGAGAAGAAGAAGCCAATCAAGGAATGATTCCTTCTCGCCCTCCTTCGAGTCAGAGCAAGCCAAGATCTTCCCTGCTAGCCTGCCGCAGCAAGAAGATTGAAAGATTTCAACCCTGACGTGCCGGCCAAAAAAATGGGCCGCCGCGCCGGCACGACCTCCATCCCCGCAACCGGGGAAGAAGATAAAGGAGCGAACAGCATCGTTTAGCTGGACGCTGTCGTGCGCCTTGTTTCATAGCCCTTCTTCGCAGGACAGGATCGGGTTACAGATGCAACGTGGTCCGCGGACGTCCATTGGCCCTCCACACGCCGTGGACTTCCGATCCGACTCCCCCAAGCCCTTCTCTGCCGGCCCAACGAGGATTGGTATCGTCCGGTTGCCATGTCTGGCGTTACCCGTTCTACCACCTCCGTTCCTCCTCCGTCATCCCACTCGCTTAGCTTCCGGCCTACCTTGGATGAGCAGTTCCGCTGCGCGCTTGCTCCAATAGTTGGTCTGCGCTTGTCCCCGTGTGGACAACATTTTCTCTCTCCCCCCAGATATGGTCGCACGTCGTTCGTCGGAGGACAAAGATCAACAAGATGCACCATCAACCTCTTCGGGCGGGCATTTCCCGTTCCAACACCTCTGCTGTCCTCTGACATCACCTTCGCTGACCACGCGGCCTACCCTCAAGGGGGAACGCCGCCACTGAGCCAGTCCGCGAGCTTCCTTCTCTGCTCTTTTCGCACTCCAGCTAGGGTCCCCCATGGTCGTCTTTGAGCAGATAAATACAGGTGCAGTTGGGAGGGAAGGTAGGGGAGATCCATAACACATCCTCCCAACTGCGCTCCTCCGATTCCTTTCGCCTATCTGTGCATTTCTGTCCTAAGTCACCCCATCTGCTTTCGTTGGCATCTCTTTCACTCTTCTTCCCACCTCTCCCCTTCTCGCACAATGAAGACCTCACTGGCTTTCTCTCTCTCGGCCTCGGCCGCTCTGCTTGCTGCTCTACCACTCACTCCCACCGCGGCCGTCGTCGTGCCACGCGGCCAGGGGGCCTCTTCCGCTGGTTCCGCACTTAACGGACTCGCTTCCTCTGTACCGAGTCCTAGATCGACCGGCGGCGCTCAAGCTCCTTTCCTCGTTATCTACGGAGGTGAGTAAGAGTAAGGGCGCTGTCGACAGAGAACTGCCTCGGCACATGACACAGATGCTCACCTCACATGCCCTCGCCTTCTCTTCCAATGTTATAGACAAGACTGGCCAGGGTATGCCTCCATCGGCGTCCGACATCACGGGCTTCAACGTCTACAACCTCGCCTTTCTTTTGAGCACGGGCCCCGCGGACGAGGCGGAGGCGTTTGCGGAGATGTCCGACAGCGACAGGCAGAAAATGCTGGACAGCTACAACAAGGCCGGCATCAAGCTCATGGTGTCCTTGTTTGGCTCGACGGAGAACCCGACCACATCGGGCGCCGATGCGACGCAGCTTGCTCAACAGATGGCGGCGTACGTGAAGAAGTACAATCTTGCAGGCGTTGACGTCGACTATGAGGTGGGTTCCATCCTTGCGCCCGTGTGCGGATCCGCGTAGCTCTTCCTGATCGTCGTCCAACGCCGCGAACTATCCGCAGGACTCCCCTGCCTTCGCATCTGGAAAAGCCGAGCCGTGGCTCGCGGAATTTACGAAGGCGCTTCGCCAAGAACTCCCCCAAGGGCAATACATCATTTCGCATGCTCGTAAGTTGTGTTTCTCAATGGAACCCATCCTTTTATCTCGGGGTCGTATTTGGGCCCCAGACGTGGGTGTGACTCATCCGCCGCCTCATCACTCAACCATCTCCACATCACCTTGACAGCCCAAGCGCCATGGTTCATGCCCAACTCGCCTTCGTACCCAGGCGGCGGCTACCTCAAGGTGGACCAGGAGGTCGGGGACCTGATTGACTTTTACAACGTGAGTCCGTCTCCCTTCGGCTAGAACGAGCGAACTCTAGCATTGGTTGGGTGCCTATGTCTGGCAATCCGATGGACTCGCCGAACGTCATCCTCACCTTTGTTCTCTTTGCTTGTCGCACCGCACGCAGATCCAATACTACAACCAAGGCTCTGACTACGTCAACTGCGACGAGCTGCTCACCAAGTCGGCCTCCTACCCGGGGACGTCCATCTTCGAGATCGCCAAGGCCGGAGTCAAGATGGACAAGCTCGTGATTGGCAAGCCCGCCGACTCTTCCGAGGCAAGCGCTGGGGGCAACATGGACGCCTCCACCCTTGGGCAGTGCGTCGACCAGGCCGTCGGCAAGGGCTGGAAGGGGGGCGTGATGGTGTGGCAATATGAGGGCGCGAGCGCAGCGAGCCAGTGGGTCAAGTCCGCTGCCTCCAAGCTGCTCAACTGAAGCGAGGACGTGGTGAGGTGGAGTGAAGGCTGGCCCCTCACTTGTTTCAGCACTCGAGGAGAGCAAGTCCGCTGGCGGTCACACAAAGCGACGAGCACCCCGCCCGCTCTCAGTCGCACGGCAGATCTTCAAGTGCCTGCGCATATCCCATCTGTAGCATGCTTTCCGTCATTCCCATCCCAGTGCTCATGATGCCCCAATCACCCGTCCGTATCATTCCTAGGATCGATTCCGTTATGACCCTTGTCCACGGCCCCGCCCGTACCTCCCCCTTTCCAAGGAAGATGCACATAGAAAAATTTCCGTCGCTTCTTCATCCCGCACCCCAGCCCCTCTTAACCCATCCCATCCCGTCACAAGCAAGCCCACCCGTCCTTTGTACGATACTCGCTCGTTAGTCGTCGAGGAAGGTGGATCTGTAGCCGCGCGCATTCCCCCAGCTTGAGCTTGAGCACCAGACTGTTTCCCAGCGGCCACAGACGTGCAGACAGCTTGCTCTCCAGGTGGACTGGACTGTGAGGTGGGATATATATGGACGAGGAATGTAGACCGGCCGGGACGTGTGCTCCGTTGATCGGCGGCGGGGGCCCGAAGGCCGAAAGCGTCCCCGCGCCGAAGCGATCACGCGACGATCCCGTAACTGCGAAGCCTTGCCGAATCAGCCACCATCTATCTGTCTCCGAACCAGAGCCGGCAGCGACCGACGAAGAAACACTCGAGTGGTGGCCAGCAGTTCAGCGTTCGACTCTTCCTCGTCTTTTCCAAGCGCCGGTGCAGGTGCCACACTGATTCGTGCCCCATTCCTCTCGCGCGCATGCCGTCCAACACCAACACTTTCCTAGGCGTGGGCCTTCCTCAGCCGAGGAGCGGGGCGGTGAGTGTGCAGCGAGTCGCTTGTCAGACGGAGAGCACGAAATGTCTAGGGAACGTGGGGGCTGCTAGACCAGACCATTGCCTTCTCTACGAGCACACGCCTCACCGAAACTCACATGCCGGTCTGTCTCTTCCTTCCGTCCTGTAACGGCCAGGACCTCGTTGCCCGAGCGCTGAAAGCACAAGGCGTGGAGGTCGTCTTCGGTATCGTGGGTATTCCCGTTGTTGAGGTAAGTTGTTTAGGCCAGGCTGGTACTGTGCTGGTTTGACGTCGCTTCATTTGTGGTACTTTAACGGCGTCGACGAATCTCTCTCTAATGCTTCTTCTTCTCCCAACTTTGCGCGTGCGTTTGTCAACGCTTCCCCAGGTCGCTGCCTCCCTGACATCGCACAAGATCCGCTTTATTGCCTTCCGGAACGAGCAATCGGCATCCTACGCCGCCTCGGCCTACGGCTACATCACTGGCCGTCCCGGGGTATGCCTCGTCGTGGGCGGCCCGGGTGTCGTGCACGCCATGGCGGGCATGACTAATAGCGAGGTGAATAGATGGCCTATGCTCCTCATCGCTGGCGCGAGCGAAACAGACGGTGGGGGGCAGGGGAAGATGAGCGGAAAGGGCGCTTTTCAGGAGATGGACCAGGTGGCGCTCGTGGGGCCCCACGTCAAGTGAGTGCCAGTGGTTACTCGGTCCAACTGTCAAGCAATTACAACCCATGCGTGTTGTTTCTGATTTTCCTTCTACTGGTCTCCTACACGCTTGCTCGTCCCTCTTTCAGGTTTGCCGCACGGGCGCCTTCAATAGAGCAGGTTCCAGCTACGATAGCGAAAGCGTATCGTTACGCGTTCCACGGCAAGCCGGGGGCTAGTTACTTCGACTTGGTGAGCATCCTTGCCTTGCTTCTGCCCTAACCTCGGAAGGCTAGGAAGACAGACTGAACAAAGACCTGCGACTGCCCCGGACGGTCATAACTGACGCCCGTCCATATGCTCGTTGTCTCCCCATTTACCCTTCCCCTTCTTGGCATAATAATAGCCCGCCGACCATATCCAATACGCCCTCTCGCCATCGACCTCTTCCTTGCAGATCGACGCTCTCGACGGCATGCAAGCGGTCCGAGATGCTCCGCGCTCTGTGGCCCATCCCGCCGAGGTAGCCAAGGCGGTCAAGATGCTCAAGGATGCCAAGCGGCCACTCATCGTGGTCGGAAAGGGGTGAGGATTACTACCAAGACTCATTGGAGCACGCTACTCTTCAAAGGGCTAACCATATCAACGCCTTTGCGACCCGTGCTCTTCCCATTCCTTCAGCGCGCAATACGCCCAAGCTGACACCGCCTTGTCCCGTCTACTCGAGCTACTCCCCGTCCCTTTCCTCCCGACTCCGATGGGTAAGGGCCTCGTGCCCGACACACACCCGCTCTGCGTCGCTGCCGCGCGTTCACTAGCTCTATCCAAAGCCGACGTAGTTCTCCTGCTCGGCGCCCGACTCAATTGGATTCTCCATTTCGGCGACGCACCCCGGTGGGGAAGCAGACCGAGGTGGATCAGGGTGGACAAGGTGGAAGAAGAGGTACATGAGAATCATATTGCGGACGTGGCGCTGGTGGGCGACTTGAGGGAAGTGACCTTGCAGATGGCCGACGAGATCGAGCGCCACCACCTCCCTCGCGGCAAGGGATGTCTGCCGGAGCCGAACCTCTGGGTAGCAGAGCTGCGCGACAAAGTCCGCTCCGCGTCGGCTTCCCTTCGAAAGCTCGCTCAGCCTCCTCCCGCCCCGCGGCCGCTCACTTACCACTCTGCCCTCTTCGCCCTCAAGGCGCTCCTGCCCGCCGACCACGTGCTAGTGAGCGAGGGCGCGAACACGATGGACATCGCGCGCTCCATCCTCGACGTCCACCGCCCTCGGTCGCGCCTCGACGCGGCCACTTTTGCGACCATGGGCGTCGGCATGGGTTTTGCCATCGCCGCCGCCATCGCCTATCCGTCGCGTAAGGTCGTCATGGTGGAGGGCGATTCTGCCTTTGGCTTCTCCGCGCCTGAGCTGGAGACGGCAGCGCGCAACAAGCTCGGCCTACTCATCGTCGTGCTCAACAACGGAGGCGTCTACCACGGGCTCGACGCGGCCGAGTACGCCAACACGCCTCCGGAGCAGCTGCCCGCCACGGCGTTAATGCCGGAGGTGCGCTACGACCAGATGTGCGAAGCTTGCGGGGGGAGAGGCTTCCTTGTTCGCACCGTCGATGCGCTGAACGAGGCCATGAGGCAGGGACTGAGGGAAAACGAGAAGCCGACGGTCATCAACGTGCTCATCGAGCCCGGAGGAAAGAAGAAGCTTGAGTTTGGGTGGCAGAATAAAGAGAAAAAGGTTGCGAAGCTGTGAAGGAGAGCAGGGGCAGTGCATTTCTTCTGGAAGTATCTATGTGGTGTTTAGTGGGAAAGGGCTCGCCTGCTTCGTATTTCGTTTTCTCACGCAAACTGACGCGGCTCTAGGAATCCTCGATGGCTGCGTTCGTATGTATGTGCTCATGCAACCCCTTCGGCCGTAGCCGAGGTTTTTTTCTTTATGTTGTCTTCGTACTCTTTCCCTTTCCCCAACGGAAACAATGTCCGGGTAAGAACTCGACTGTACTCCAGCGTCCATAGCTCGCCATGATGTCTGTGCTCAAGACCGCTGTGATCACTCTCTCGCCTGTCCATTCTTACCTGGCTAGCTCACATATTTATATCTAGCTTTTCATCCGATGGTCCTGGTTGTGTTTACAAGTAAGTATACACTACGTTGTGCCGAAAGTCTACGAACATCTACTACGATACACTATATACACTTTACAGTCCTGTCTGCTTTCACGTGATGGAAACCGCAGGCGGTCTCCGGATCTTGAGTAGAAGGTCAATAAATAACGAAATGGCCGATGTCGTCGTCACCGGTGCCTTCCCTTCAAATCCCGCGACAGGTCGCTCCTGCTAGTCATTATACCGGACCATGCCGCGACTAACGCTTGAAGCGGACGATGCAGGTTCGGTCCCTGATCCTCCAGTACTGGTCCCGTTTCTGGCGGCTGCAGCCTCGACGCTCGAAGAGCTGTCGTTGCTCGGCGACTCTCGTCTGCCGAGCGGATCGTCCGACGGGATGGGCACGGGCACGGGTAAGACGTGCTCGTGTCGCACCTCCTTCTGGCTAAACGCTTCGTCCTCTTCCAGAGGTACGTCCGGTTTGCATCGTTTGGTGAAGTACGACTTGAACGTGTCCAGCGTCGGGGGCAAAGGCAGATGGTGAGTGAGCTTTCGGCGGGGTTGGACGGTGAGAGCATGGCGAGCGTCCAGGGAGAGGTCGATCAGGTCGCTTGCATGCGCGCCTTCGCTGAGCGAGAGCAACAGCGAGAGCTCTTTGCCCACTCCTGGTCCACCTTGACGCTCGTATAGCTCGAATCTGTGATGGCCACCCAGATAAAAAGATGAGCAAACGAGACACAACTCGAGGGGTGGATAGAATTGGCTTGACATACGTGATGTGCGCGCAGTAGTCCAGCTCGACGTGAGGCTTAGCCATTGGCAAAGTCTCGGTGAGGAGGTTAAGTAGAGTGTGGATGTGGCTTTCCTTTGTGAAGTAAAGCGCGCAAGAACCTTGTTCGCCGTCTCGCATCTCCTCCAAGTCTCCCACGATCTTTCGGAGCAGCGGCAGCGAGGTCAGCAAACCGATCTCCAACTTCTCCTCGTGGCTGATGCCGTATTCTGCCACGCAGACATAGCTGAACAGAAGGCGAGAGAGGCCGAACAAGCGGTGCAATCGGGAGACGCCTGGCGCGGTCTTTTCAGAAGGGTCGTGGAAGACGGCCTCGACGAAGGTGCGGTTGTGAAGCGCGTCGTACTTGAGGGTGTCGTATAGCTCGGAGGACTGTACAGGACAAGACAGACGCGTAGACGCGCGATCAGCCACCTACGGCAAATTCCTTCTCGTCTAGATGTTCGCAGGAACAGACAGCAACGTACCCTGGACGGATCATATGGCTCGGAAGAAAAGTCGTCGAAGATCTTGGTCCACCGCTCCTTGAACAGAGCGGGCGTCTCTTTACAGCACCTGTAAAGCACATGCGTCGTCGTGTCGTTCAGTGGAACTGTGGACAGAGCGGGCGAGTTAGCCGCCAGAGACATACCATCGCGACTGAATCGATTGGACATCTAGCCGCTCAAAATTGTCCTCCATGACCCGGCGCAGCGTCGTCATGAGCTCCACAATCTCCTGAGCCACTGCCACCGGTGGCGAATAGTCGGATGGCCACCCCTCAGGGATGAGGTTCGCCGCGCCTGGCTTAAGCGACTTTTTAAGCTTCTTCTTGACGGTGTCCATCTCCTCTTTCGCCGCGTTCGAATCGTCCAGCAAGTCCTTTCGCACGATTAACGACGGAGGCTTTCTCGAGGGAGAGTTACGCCAGTTGAGGAACGCTGACGCAAAGATCTCTGCGCTCGCTGTTACGCGCCGTTCACTGGAGGAGTAAATCTGGGAGAAATTGATGGAGGCTAAATGAGAATGGAGGTGAAAGCGGGCTAAAGCCGGCTCATGGGAGACTCACTCGAACGTTCTTCAAGCACTCTTCGTTCATGATACGGATGTCGCGTCGCATGGTCTCGGCCAATTCCCGGCTCTGGTGTCGGGCGGCGTGCGAAAACTAAACCGTGAAACAAGAACGACAAGCTGATGAGCGCAAGGGACATCGGGGAGTGCACCATGTCCACTCGATCTGAGACTGACCTCTCCACCCCACTTTATCACCAACTGCATCTTCTCCAGCTCATCCGTCGTCTTGCTGAACGTAGGTTTGAGCTGCGCCTTGGTGCCCGGGAGCGACTTCTTCTTCTCTAGAACCGTGATGAGGGTCTTTAACTTTTTTGCGTCCGCACCCGACAACTCGAGCGCCTTTCGTCCCGCGTCAATAACCATCTCGAGATTATTGCGGACGATTACTTCTTCGCGGTGGCCGCGCAAGAGGTCGATGAGTGGAGCGGCCCAAAGCTCTGATACTTTGAAAGAACACTTGAGCTTCTGCTTGGGCGTTCGGTCCGCGTGGCGGAAAACTGACGGAAAAGGGCTGAAGTCAGAAAGATCCGATCATGCAGTTGATAACAACGGCCGGTACTCACCCGTAACGTGTCCCTTGAGGGTCCAGCTGGACTTCTCATTCTCTCGAGGCGAAGAGCCGCCGCTTATGCTGGGCGTACGAGGCGGCGCGATCGAATTACAGAATTTGGTCAGGATCTCAGCAGCCTTATCTACAAAGAAAAAAGACCAAATTCAGAATCGTCAACAGCTACTCCAAGGAAGCAAACGCGGCCGCCCAGAAGTCCACGCAGGTGGAAGGAACGGGAAAATCACCATAGTACTGGTCATTGCCCTTCACAAAAGACCAACCGTTCACGTCGATCACGTAGCTCTTGTTTCCGACGCGAAGCAGGTCAAAGCCGCAAACGTTCTGTTTGAAGGCCTTGCTGATGGCGCTTGCCGTGCGCTCCTCCTCAGGGGTGAGTTTGGTGATGTAGCGGATCTCCTTGCCATCAGGATTGCGTTTCACGTGACCGTCAACGACAGGAGATTTGCGCGTCTCTGCGTGAACATAAGACGGACCAATGGTGTACACCTTGATGTCCTCTGCATTATCCACGTCCATAAATTGCTCGTAGATGAAAGAACCTTGAGTACGAGGATAGGTGAGGTTGGGATCGAAGGAAGACGACTTGTTGCCAACCTGGAAGGACGGATGAGTAGCACAGCCGGCCGTCAGCCACTGAGAAATTGGAGTGGACAGAAATCTACTCGCCTTTCGAAATAGCCGCCTGCCACCTCCACCGCGGGCCTTTGGGAAGTAGATATGAATATTGTGGTCCTCCCCGCTCACTGGCTTCTCGACGAAAGGCTTTTCCAACCTCTTTCCGTTGACGATGATCGCATCCTCCCCGTCCATCTTGACCTCCGTCTCCTTCCTGGGTTCGTCAAGCCGAACCCCAAGTCGCTTCCGCAAGTCCTCCGCGACCGCCGGATCCACTGAGGGGCCGCCGTCGCGATCAACCTCGATACGTTTGGGAGTTGGTACGTTGATAGCGTCAAGAATGGCGAGGACGAGGCGTCGGTCCCAGAGAACCTTTTGCATAGGCAGATCGTTGATGCATATCGGCTTTTGCAAGTCCATGTACGCGATGGCTTTGTCGAGGGGGAAGCCGGTGGAGAAGAAGGAGATGAGGAAGTCGCAGGTCGGCCAAGAGTCGACATCTGGTGTGTTTAGGGACGAATAGGGTCAGACGACGAGCGAGGGTGGCAAGAGCCAGATGCTACTGTGCACGGACAGTGTCGGCTCACCTTCATCAAGGATGACTTTGTCACCGAAGATGGTCACGTCGAACTTGCCCGTAGAGATGAGCCGATTGAGGATGTTTTGCATGGGCTTGGACCGAGCCTAAGAGAGGAAAGGCATTTGAGTGGAGATGCCAATAAGCATGCGTGTGCGTCGCTCAAAAAACGCACCTTGCGGTCCATAGCAGCGACGCCCAGCTGGATGCGCTCGCTGCTGGAAGGGGGTGTCGCCATGGCATGCTCGTGTGCAAGGTGTCACGAAGCGTAGTTGATCGAAGTTAGTCGGGATTGATATTCTGCAAGTCGCACGTTGTTGCATATATGCTGCGGCTGAAAGAAAAGACAAATGGGCGGCCTCCTCTCGCCTCAAAGACTTTAAGCGGACTAATCAAATCAACCAAATCAAATCAACCCTCTCGCCACTGGCGCCGTGATACGTTCAGCACTACCATCGCTGTTTTCACTCGTTGTGCTCTCGCGCCGGTTGGCATCGCCCGTGCTCGCTTTCTACCGGCTTTCTCCTCACGAGCTTACCTCCCGCGAGTCCCTCGCTCAGCCAGCCCCACCCGCACCTTCCGACGCACCTTCCACTGGCCTCCGCTCACCTCAGCGGCACCTCTTCACGCATGTTCGCCCTTGCTTCGACTCCTCTTACCGTCATTGCCGTCGTCCACGCTCGCAGCGCTGCCTTTGTCGCCTTCGCGCGGCCCGCTTCCTTCGCTCAATAACACAAGCTTCTTCTCTGGCGAGACACAAGCGTTCTTTGCCTCACTCCGCTCCCCTCGTCCACTCGCCTCGTCCGCCAAATATCCTTGACGCAGCTGCGAGGCGAGATGGTCAGCGAGGTACAAGATGTGCACACCGACGTGAGCAAGATCAGCATTGCGTACAGCGTGCTTGGCTTTTTCGTCGTCGGGTGAGTGCTGCTCTCGCCTTTTGAACTAAATTGACACTTTAATTCTCGGTGGTAAGCCATCTGCAGGACCGAGCTAAAAACATTATTTTGCTTATGCTGGCCTCGGTCTCCAGCTTCGGGCTAGTGTCTTACACTGCCAAGGAGCGCATATATCTCTCTGATCCTTGTAAGTCATAGCCTCAGCAGCTTCAGGACCTTTCAGCTTCAGATTTACCAAAAGTCTGCTTTTCCCTTCTCCGTATGCGCTCTTTCAAGTGCTCGCGACCCTGATAGGAATCATAACGGGTCCCAGGGTTCTCAATTGGATTGACCCTTTCAGCTGGTCCGACAACCCCGACACCGTGAATGAGGTTACATATCAGCTCACTCGCTTCGTCATCGGCGTCCAAGTCCTCTTTTGTGGCATTAGCTTGCCGAAGTGAGTCGCAAGCTTTCTGCGTTGACTTTTGTCGCAGGTTGGTCCTTCTCTTCAGTCACTAATCATGCCTGCTCCGCTTTGCGTCTGCTTTCATGGCTGTCCACCTGCATTGACACTTCGACGATCTATAGAGCATACCTATGGAAGTCAAGGTGAATAACTTTTGTTCGTCTTCGCTCGTCATCCAGATGTTTTTCAACAGCTGCGGAGTTACCGCTCATCTCGTTCGTTCCATTTCGTCCGTTTTCAGAGGGTCGCTTTCTATTCTTTTGGGGGCGATTATGACAGCGGCATGGTTCAGCACCGCTTTCCTTGTTTGGGCCTTCATCCCCGGCCTCTCCTTCCTTGAGAGCCTCTGCCTCGCCGCTGCAGTCACGCCAACAGACCCGGTCTTAGCCAACTCGATTACCAAGGGCCGCTTCGCTGAGAAACATGTTCCTCCAAACGTTCGAAACATCATGTGAGTGGGACGGGCTGGGACGAGTCAATGTTGTTATTAGGCCGAGTCGGACTAACCTCCTTTCTGGTTGGCTATGCGACTATCGTACCACCACTCACAACAGCGTCGGAGAAGCGGGCGCGAACGACGGCCTAGGCTTCCCGTTTTTCTACCTCGCCCTCTACTTGCTTACACGTACGAAGGGGCCTGACGTAGGCGAAAGCATCGGCAATGCGATTTGGCATTGGTGAGCTTTACAGTTTCTTTACGAACGTTTCTGCTCATTTTATTATGCTCACGTACGTCCTCTTCCACCAGGATCTACTCTGTCCTCATTTTCCAAATCCTCCTCGCCGTGGCCTACGGTGCGTTGGTGGGCTATATAGCGCGCAAGACGCTCCGATGGGCGGAAACGAAGAACACGATCGACAAGGAGAGCTTCTTTGCCTTCGGCCTTGGCCTCGCCATCTTCGTCCTCGGTACTACGGGCATGTTCGGCTCCGACGATATCCTCGCCTGCTTCATCGCTGGCAATAGCTTCACTTGGGACGATTGGTTCAGGGTGCGCACGGAGGACACCGAGTTCCAGGACATCATCGATAATCTCTTAAACGCGGTGAGTGAAAGCTCCCTTGTCGGGCAAAATGTTGTGCAGCGATGAAAAGGAGCGCGGCTGATATAGATGAGTTCTTGGTCATTCCTGCAGGCCGTATTTATATACATCGGCGCAATCATCCCTTGGGAATCTTATTCAGACGCGTCTCTGCCCCTGTCACCGTGGCGCGTGGTCGTGTTGGGTATTCTAGGTAAGTATTTATGGCTCGTCCCTTATATAGCGACGCGTTCGTCCACTGCTCTGACTTTTATTTTGCTTTCATTGCCCTCCAGTCCTCCTTGTGCGCCGCCCTCCCTGGATCATCGCTTTGCGTTGGTTCATCCCCGCCCTGACCACGCTCTGGGAGGCCACTTTTGCCGGCTTCTTCGGTCCCATCGGTGTCGGCGCCGTCTTTTATGTGCAGGTCGCGCTGCGTGAGCTGCCCACGGATGGAAGCAGAGACCACTTGAGGCAGGTTTACGCCCCTGTGGTGTACTTCTTGGCGTTTTGCAGCATATGTGTGCACGGCATTACAATGTGAGTGGCTGAGGCTACCGGAAGGTTTTAGACCTGCATAGAAAGGAGCAGTCGCTGACGACGACGACGCGCTTCCAGTCCCATAGCGAAGCACTCACCCAAAATCGCCCGGACCACAACCCTCACATTCACCCAGACGCTTACCCGAGCTTCTATGTCCCGCTCCAACACCGTCGTCTCCCACCAAGCATCGCGATCTGAACGCGTTGATGGTGACCATGCACCCGGCGCCCCTCCGCCTAAGCCTGCGTCTTCAATGGAGAAGCTTCTACACGCCCTGCGTCTGAAGAAGACCACGTCTGGCCCTGTCACTGCTGCCATGGTGGGCGAGCCGACGGGCGGGCGAGAGTGGTCGGGACAAGTGCCTGTGATCGAGCAGGGCGGTAGCGCGGTGGAAGGCGAGGGAGAGGAGGGGAAGAGAGTGCGTCCGAGCAGGCTTCCGCCGAAGGACGAGCTGCCGACCTCGAATTCAACTTCGTCCATAACGTCCCGCGCCAGCACCCCTCCTTGCGGCTCTCCTCTGCACAGCCCCTTGATCGACGGTGCTGCCGATCCAACCGCGTCCGAATGGTCGTCTTGCGCAGCGCCTTATGAGCAGGACGGCCCCATTTCCGAACGCGACTATGCGGTTGAGGAAAGCAAGCCGCGAACCCCAGATGCCGCCGACAGGCGCAAGGTAGACATGCGCGACAAGCAGGGCCAGCTAGCAAACGTGACAGCCGCCGGTGAGGGCACGTTGTCGACGCGTACGCCGCCTCGGTCTCCGCTCGCTGGCTTGCAAAACCTCACCCCTGCACGCCTGACCCATCACCATCACCATAGGGATGGGTCGGGGGTATCCGCCATGCACTTGACATCCATGGGCGGTTCAGAGTCGCCTCGCCCCAGTTCCGTGAGGTTTGCGCCTGAGGAGATGCTCCGGGGGACGATTGCGAGGCTGAGAGGGGAGAATGGGGAAGGCGCTGGTGACGGCTCGGGCGAACGCTCGCATGACTCGAATTCGGGCGGCCAGCCTTTGACTGAGGACGACGTCTTCAGGAGTCGGGATTGATGACCGATTTTCCGATTGGCTCGATAGCCGGGACGGGTTAGACAAACAGCAAGTGAACGAGACTGGGGTTCGTTGGTCAGTCAAGCCAAGTCCGTCTCTAGACGGTTTACCCTTTCAGATCTTTTGTTGCGCCCGCTGTCAAATGTGACCGCCAATATCTGCGATGGAGACGCCCGCCTTGGTGTCGTTCTTGAGACTGCCCGGTTTCATCCGGACTTCGCGCCCTCGCGTAGGTCAGGTCGGTAGGGCAGTCGTCCGTTTACAAGTGTCGACTTTTGTAGGGCACATCTTCATGCACATAAAAGATAACGTAGTTACGACACGTTTTGCTGCGGTAAGGGTAGATCGGCATGCTGAGCTCAGCTGGCCACATGACATTGTCGGTTGCCGCGGCCGCCGATCAATCGATATAGGGCCGCTCGTACCGCTCAGATGACCTCCCTGGCGGAGAGGTCGGACGGGTCAGTGGCGACTTTGAAAGGTGGAAGCGGCCGAGCCGACTTATATGTGCCATCAAGCCTCCTCTCCGTGGCCGCGGTGAGCCCACGGCCTTCTTCCTGCCCCCAACAGGATCCGTAAGACTGACCGACGTGGCCACCAAGGTGGCACTGAGGCACTCCACAAGCACCCGTCCCATTCTGCTCATCGTCCTCTTCCTCTTCTCGACCCTGCTCCAACCGACCCTCTTCGCCGTCTCACCGCCCCGTGTACCGCTACTCCAGCAACACCCTCTTGCCCGACGATGAGCGAGCAAGAGCTTCTCTGCTTCACCAACTGCTTCCTCGCTCTGGAGGACGGGACGCTCCTCGAGAGAAACCTTTGGGTCGATGCTGGGTCGGGCAAGATCCTTGATGCACAGGTGAGTAACGGTGACATGCAGTTTGGGAAGGAAGGCGTGGAGGTTGGTCCACTGGGCGAAAGGCGTCTCGTGTTGACTAACCTCAAGAGTTTCGCTCTGCTTCCCTGTTACCTCCAGCGGACGTTCTACGAGCTTGCCAAACGCCCGTCTCGCACCATCGACCTAGGCGGCAACATCCTCAGTCCAGGTTTCATTGACATCCAGATCAATGGGTGGGTGAAGCTAGCCGCTCTTACCCAGCTGGACGTTCCGTCTTTTCATCTTTTGCTCAAGAAACGTCTTATCTCGTTCTTTCTCGTACTCCTTATTTGTCTCCCACTTTTCCGTGAACTATCATATCAGGGCGTACGGCTTCGACTTTTCCATCTTTGACGGGGACGAAGATGCGTACGTGAACGGGTTAAAGAAGGTGGCCGAGAAGATTGTCGAGACGGGCGTGACGAGGTGAGGGAAATATTGTAGGAATTTCCAAGTTGCGGTGCGGTGTCTTGAGCGTCGCTGAAGTTGTATGGTGTGCTCTTCCACCCTTTTTGCGGTTGTTAGCCTTGTTCCGACCATCATTGTGAGCAACGATTCACACGATCGCTCCAGCCTTGCAAGGCGAGAGCTGACCTTTCGTCTCTCCGTGTACCTATTATCCCACAGACTCAATCCAAGTCGCAGTACCCTTCTCTCCTCTCTCTCCTCCGACCGCATTCCTTCCCCTCCTCCGCCCACATGCTAGGATGGCACGCTGAGGGGCCTTTCCTCCAACCGGCCAAGCGCGGCGCGCACGCCGCACCCTTCCTCCTCAGCGCTCCCAATGGCGTGCAGACATTCGAAGAAGTGTACGGAACGGAGGCGCTTTCAAAGGACGTCAAGGGCGTCAAGATCGTCACTGCCGCGCCAGACGTGGAGGGCGTTTTGGGGAGCATCGGCAGTCTCGTGCAGAAGGGGGTCATTTTCTCCATCGGTCACTCGTGAGTCCGCTAAGTCATGCTGCTAGGTCCCCAGACTTTCTCCCATCTTGTCGCTCACATTCCCTCTCTTTTCATGTCACTTATCTCTCCTGCTCCATTAAGTCTGGCCACCTCGGCGCTCTCCACCTCTGCCGTCCTCGCGGGTGCGCGACTCGTCACGCACCTCTTCAATGCCATGCCACAACTCCACCATCGCGACCCTGGGATCATCGGTCTCCTCGGCTCCGGAGGACCCGCGTCCACCTGGCCGGGCGATCACTCGGCTGCGTCGACAGAAGCAGCGAAGCGGAACAGCAGCTCGGTCTCTCTCGCCAAGAAGGCGGGCATGGCTCGCGCCGTGGCCGAAGGGAACGCGACCAAAGCGACAATCCCGCACGAAGCACTGGAGGAGATGGTGGTGGACGACAAGCTGACGAGCCCGGGACCTGTAGACAATTCTACAATCCGGGCAGTGCAGGACGACGTGTTGGAGCGGTCTGCGAAGGAAGGCAGGACGTTCGAGAGACCTTTTTACTCTATCATCGTCGATGGTATTCATTCGCATCCGAACAGCGTGCGGGTGAGTCGTCTCGTCTCTTTCTGTTGAGAGGAGGGGGAGACGTCTTCTCAGATGCAAACGAATCAGAGAGATTGACGTTCTTCGTGTCGCTCGTGTGTTCCGCTTTAAACAGCTCGCCTATGCAGCACACCCAGATGGTTGCATCTTGGTCACGGACGGTGAGCCCATGCGAGCAAAGCACTCGAGCGATGCTCCCCCTCCTCCATCGAAGAACTGCACTGACAACTCATCTTCCTATCCTGTCTATATCCACCCGGTCCTCGACAGCCATGTCGATGCTCGACCCTCACCTTCCCGATGGCGTGCATGACTGGCGAGATGGAAGGCGGCTCGTAAAGCAGGGCGACAGGCTGTTCATTGAAGGGACGGATACGCTTGCTGGAAGGTACGTTGCGCTTGGACCAAACGTCAGATGCATCTGCTGGTCTACCTCTAGCCATGCTGTCAAAATCACCGTCCGCTTACACTACTTTCGTTCCTCTCTCTTTCTTCCCTTCCACACGTCCATCTCCCGCTCTCCCCAGCGTGGTAACGATGGAGACGTGCGTGCGCAACTTCTCTCTATTCACTTCCTCTCCGCTCAGCAAGGCCATCGTCTGCGCCACGATGCATGCTGCCAAGTGTCTGGGCATCGAGAACGAGAAAGGTACACTGAGGGCGGGGGCGGATGCGGATCTCGTCGTGCTCGACAAGACGACGGGTAAGGTTATCTCCACGTGGATCGGGGGTAGGAAAGTGTATACGGCCGAAGCCAAGTAAGCGCGCGGCGGTGTCAAACCCCTCTTTCCCTCTTTGTGTGTCGCCTGCCTCGGGCGCCGACCTATTCCACGTTCTGTATTTCGTCTACTTGTCGTGTGTAGATGACTAGAAAATTGCGCTTGAGCTTGAGCAGCGACGAGAGCAGTCGTTCGTAGAGATGAAGCCTATGCCACCGGCAAGACGCTCGACCTGATCGCTGGGAATCTTGCGGGAGTACTCTGGCCGCAGCACCGGAATCAAACGACGTCCCCGTTCCTCCCCGGCTGTCATCACTTCGTAGGCCGGTTGTCGGGACGGCGAGCGGAGAAAGGACGAGGCGGACGGAGATGGGCGACGTTGACGACGACTACGAGGACGACGACGACGATGCATCGAGCGCCCTTAATATGCAATCCCATCAGTCCTCGTGTGGCGAACAAAATAGAAATCCATCGGCGCTTCCTCCATCACCTCTCGGCCGACCTGCTTCCGTCTTGAATTGAATACTTCGTTTGAGCAGTCGTGAGCAATCTACCATTTCTTCCTCTTCACATCCCCGCCCAGACAGACCGCCACACCCGACATCGCCTCTTCCGACTCCGCGACAACAACACCTTTCTCACTCAGGGCCGCTCGGCCCGCTACAAGCCTTTCGCCACCCACTTTCAGTCACTGATCCAGCCTGCTTCCGGCTTCCGTCCTCCGTCCTCCGTCCTCTATGGCCTCTCCTCCGTCGGGGACGACGAGCGCACAGCGCAAGCCCTACATCCCGTCCGGCCTACGTTTCGATGGGGACCACCTTCCCTCCTTCGCATTCACTTCCACTTCGTCCCCTTTTTCCTCACCACCTCTCCTTCGTCACCTTGGACAAGACGCCGGCGCCATGGACGTCGATGCCGAGCGTGACTACGAAGGGGCAGAGAGCGACTCGGGCGCCAGCAGCTACCACTCCGCATCGGCCTTCAGCGAGCTCCCTCCCGAGCACTTCCTCAGCATCGGAAGAAAGGACTCCGGCAGTCCTATCGCATCCCTTCCTATGTCCGGCAGCCCACCACCTGCCGAAATGAGGATGGCGGACATCCCCGTCTCGCATTTCCTCTACCACAATCGCTCTTCCCCTCCGTCAGAGGTGGGCTCGAGTACCCCTTCCCTGTCCTCATCCTCCGCACCTCGTCCCGATGCGGCGCCGGACACAACCACCCTCGCAGCGGCGGACTTTGACATCGACGTGCGCTCCGGCTTCCTTCCCCCCGAAGAGCCTTTGAGGCGCCTCGGGGGGGCCTTCGTGGTGTGGGAGGAGGCACTCGAGGCAGGTTTGGGAACACAGAACGGTAGTGACGAAGGAGAGGCCGTTGCGGGCGCTGTGGGAAGGAGGACGGGAAAGATGGTCGGTTTGGGCGGCGGCGAGGCGGAGGAGGAGGAGAGGCAACGCGGTAGGGTGTGGCGAAAGGCAGTCAGGGAGGTGAGTTGTTCCCCTGCTGTATCCAGGATGAACACCCTGGCTGCGACCTTCAATCGCCATATTGACATAACATTGGCTCTTTTGACTCTCGCTGGCTCGCCGTAGATGCCCATCCTACATCTTCCGCCTTCCTTCCAATTCGACATCCGCGCCCTCCGCCGAGCCTACGTCGTGCTCTCCTTCCTAGGCCACGCCTACATCCACTCTCAACCGCCTCCTGATCCTTCCTTCCGATCGGACGCTTCCCAGTGTCAAGACGAGGATGAGGCGGCCGAGCGCACCGGCTCATACCGCGCCACCGTTCCCCTTAGCATCGCTGTGCCATGGTTTCAGGCCAGTGAGAGATTGGGCCTTCCGCCGGTGCTGACGTATTCCAGTACGGTCTTGTGGAATTGGAGGTTCAAGGATCCCAGGAAGGGATTGGTGGCGAGGTGAGAAGGACATCATTTTCTCGTTCCGCGTGGTCTACTCCGATGCCCTGTACTAACAGATTCGTCGTCACGTCCGTCCGCCCCTTCCAAAGCAACGTCGAGATCGCTCAGACATTCACGAACACCGCCTCCGAGCGGCACTTCTACATCACATCTTTGCTCATCGAGCTTCGCGGAGTAGAGGCTTTGCGTCTGATGGCGCTGTCCCTTGACGAAGCCTTTGTGGGCGACTGTCTCGCCCGACGGCGTCTCGCTACCTACCTCTGCCGTCTCGCGGCGGTCATAGACGACCTGACGACCATCCTCGCCGATACTAGACGGGAATGCCTTCCTAGCGTGTTCTACCACGGCATTCGACCATGGTTCGTAGCGGGGGATGCAAACAAGGAGCTCTTGCCAGACGGAACAGAGCGCAAAGGATGGATTTTCCAAGGCATCCCGGACGAAGACGAGCCCTGGAGGAACAGGGTCGTTTCCGTCACAGGCCCTTCGGCGGGCCAGAGCTCGCTCATTCACGCCTTGGACTTGTTCCTCGACGTCGACCATTCGGGGAACAAGCGCGGACACGGCACCCCGTCCGACACCAGCTCCCCAACTGAGACGGCCACGAAGGGCAAGGAGAAATCGTCGGGCTTGTCAGGCGGAGGCGACGAGACGTTCATGGCACGTATGAAGTTCTACATGCCCTACCACCATCGCGCGTTCCTCACCCACCTGGCCAACTCGACCTCCACCTCCGCCCGGCCATCCGAATACGAAGAACAACTGGACCGAGACGAGCACGTCATGGCAGAGCGCAGACACCCTATTCGATCTCTCGCCCAGGAAGATGACGACGACGGCCGAGATCGGGATGGGTTAGCCGAGTCGTACGACGAGGCGCTCCTCTCGCTCAAGAAGCTTAGGGACGAGCACATGCGCATCGTCGCGCTCTACATCATCTCGCAGGCGAGGCTGCCTCCGCCCTCGGAGTACAGTACCTCGGAGGTCGTCCATGGCACCTCCTCTTCAGCGGCTGGGGCCGGGGGGATGCGCATGGACGAAGATCGGACATCCTCCTCGAATGCGGGAACCGGCGGCTTTGCGCAGAAGACAAAGCAAAAGCTGGTCGGCACGGGTGGGACGGATTTGGTGAGCTTCCTCAAGATGAGCAGGCAGAACACGCTCGATGCCATGTTGACACCACTGGGTGGTGGGAGAAGAGGTGGAGGCGAGGAGGATGAATAGATAGCGTACTGGTCCGGTCCGGTCCGGTACGGCGCGGTGGGGAGAGGTAGTTCGCCTTTTCGGCCGTAGTTTGCGCAAACTCGCTCTTAGCGCCCTTTCCATCTCCCCTAACCCTTCCTCCCGCCTCCCACGGGGTTGCTTGCTTGGTGAACTCAATTCGAGGGACACCGCCCACGGATACGACTTATATATGTACGTATAGAGCTTCAATAGACCGCCATCGACCTTTTTGCAGCAAAGTCGCCGGCAGTGTTCATTGACAAGTACGTTTTAAGGGATTGATATTGCAAGGAAGCATGTGGCGCAAAAGATGGAAAGGTAGACTACTTTCAGCGCCCCTTCAGCCGAACGGAACTCAAAAGCGCTCATTCCCCACCTAGACCTGAGCTCCAGTGGGACCTCGGGTTACAGCGATGCCAATTGGCACCCCTCTGCAACCCATCGACAGGGCACTGAAGAGAGGAGGAGAACTAGTCTACTATTTGAAGAGGGAAATGGTCTGCTTCACTGGCTCGGGGGGGAGGGTGTTGGAAGAAGCGATGATCGTCATCCCTAATGTTTCCCCCTCCCCATTCCCGCAGGAGCTGCCTAGACGGTTGAGCTCGAACGGGAAATCCAAAGCGCAGAGGCACCAAATGGTAGCCGTTGCAACCCTGTTGGGGTGAAACACTAGGTCGGATCATCGAGAATGGAAGGATGGCAGCAGAGGTCTTTGGGTGGGAGATGGGAGAGGTTTTGGGGTGGGGTGGGAAAGGTCTACTTGGGCGGAGGGATGGGTTTGGAAGGAACGATGATTGTCATCCCTAGTGTCCTCATTCCAGACGGAACCCAAAAGCGCCCATTCCCTACAAGAGGGCTGAGCTCCAATGGGACCTCCAGGGCGCAGGGACACCAAATGGTGCCCGTTGCGACCTGTTGGGGGAAACAGTAGGTCGGATGATCGCAAGTGTGTGTGTAGGGGTGAGGGAGGGCTTTTGTGTATCTATAGGGTTGGTCGTCATCCCTCGTGTCCTCATTCCAGACGGAACCCAAGGGCGCCCATTCCCCACAAGGGGCCTGAGCTCCAATGGGACCTCCATAACGCAGGGGCACCAATTGGTACCCGTTGCGATCCGTTGGGGGAAACACGAGGTCAGATCATTGTCGCTTCGCTTCGCCGTCGCTTGTGTGTGCACCTTGTTTGTTTGGGCCGCCCGCAAGTGCCGCCGGTGCTGCTGAACCCAAGACTGGTTATGCGACCGAAGTCGTGGGCCGGAGGAAGGTGTGATAGTCCGAGTGCCTCAGGGTGGGGCAGACCTTTGAAGATGATCAGGGCAACGCATTGCTGGTAGGAGGGCCTCAAACATGGCGAGGATGTGGGCACGTGTGCGAGAGTAGTATCGGGAGCGACGGCGGCAAGCAGGCTGAAGCGGTAGTGGTGCGCGAGGGCGGCCCAGGTCGGGTTTGTGTGAGAACGAGCGACCGGGTTGAGGCGGTAGTGGTGCACGAGGGCGGCATAAGCGTTCTGTGTGAGAACAGGCGACCTGGCTGAAGCGGTAGTGATGGTGCGCGAGGGCGGCCTGGGTCGAGTTCTTTGAAAACATCGACGACTCTGGAATAGAATGGACGAGAGATAGCACGTAAGACTTTCGTTCCCAAGAGTAAGAGCGGAGGGTTCTACTTCCCTCAGTACACTTACTTGATATGTGACAGGCATGTAGCCAGGATAGAGAACCATCAGGCGCGCAGCAATGGTAAAGATGCCGAAGACATCAGGCGTTGGAGTGGGAGTAGGCGCAGGGTGATGGGTGGCATGGTGTAAGGGTTATGGCGAAGCAGGAGGAGAGAGGAGAAGCCTTGCCGTTGACGGTTATGGAGAGGTAGGGAGAGAAGGCTTGTGGAGAGGAGAAGGCTTTTGGAGTGGAGTGGAGTGGATTGGAGTGAAGATGTAGGGAGAACAGGCGGGGAACGGAGCCTTTCTTATACTTTTCTCCGTGGGACTGGAGCGCTCTTCGTCGATGACAAGAACCTTTGTTGAGTGTGAGTGAAACCGTATCCCACGTTGCATGCCCCTCAGACGGCCAGCGCCCTTTGCGACGCGCTCGGAACTCCTATCCTGCCAGTCTCTCCACACGACGGTGCTTGATTATGGAATGGAGATCGTCAGATTTGTTCGTCACCCTTTTCGGAGTGTAAGGCCCGGACAGAGGGTGGACCTGGACAGGAGCTAACGACGCTGTCATCTCTTTTTAGAAACTTTTCCGCGAACAATCGAAAACGACGATGGCAAGATGAGGATGATGGCACGTTATTTGATTCACGAGGTGGGGGGGAATTAGACACTGAGACATTGAATGAACGAATGCGGGCAAGTCAGCCCGGATCGGGGCTCGTCGGACCGCATCGACTCGAGAAGAGAGGTCAAGGGAAAAAAAAAAAAAAGAAAAGGTGGCACGGCAAAAGAGACGGTGTGAGGCCAAGGAGGCGGTGTGCCAGGCCGTCTCCGCCTTTCTCTATTCGGAGGTCTTCCATATTCACTTCTTGAGGGTGCCGCTGAAATGCGTCAAGGAGAGCGAAGACGGGAAGGAGGTCGTGTCAGCCCTAGAGAACAATACGATTCTGAGCGCGGAATTGGCAAAGGAGAAGGAGCCGCCAGCTCACATGATGCTGTCAGGTGCGTACCTGATAGGAAGCGGAGAGCGAAGAGAAACACATAGCGAGCGGTCAGTAAAGCGGAGCGAAGACGCGCGCAAACGCTTTTGCGGAGTGCGTGTTCCATTCAACCGATCCGGAGACTCACTTCTTGATGACGCTGGGATCGTGCTGAGGGTGCGTGAACAAGCACAAGACGGGAGACGACGAGTGAGCGACACGCGTAACATGAGACAAAAGCACAAGCGGGCTCACCAGCATGTTGAACTCCTCCGAAGCGTCCCGGCCCTTGTAGAGCAAGATAGCCTTGGGTCCGCCGGGGTGATCGGGCAAGAACTTGGTGACGTCGAGCACCTGACCGTTGACGGCGACCCACACGTCGTCGTCCTTGTTGTGCTTGGCCACATCATCCAGGCTGTACTCCTTCAGCTCTTTCTCCCCGCTCTCCGTCTTCTGCTTCTGCTGCGGGGCACTCGTCTGCGTCGGAGCGGGGCTCTGAGCGGGCACCGCGGCGGTTTGGGAGGCCAACGGGCCGGCGGCATCGGAGGGGGACGAGGAAACGTCGAACTGGATGGTCAGCTTCTTGCTCTCCGGGTCCACGACGACGTTGGTGCGGATGTGGGAGGAGACCTGCTCCAGACGGCGCGTGGCGACCTGACCCGCGCTGAGGTCCTTGAGCAAGTAGGACGAGGCGGCCTCGCCGGCGATGCGGCCGAAAACGACACAGCCGAGGAGGGAGGAGCCGCCGAGTCGGTTGGCGCCGTGTACGCCACCGGCGATCTCTCCGGCGAGGAAGAGACCGGGGATGGGCTTCTTGTCAGGGAAGAGCGCCTCGGCTTTGTCCGAGGTAGCAGCACCGCCCATGGTGAAGTGCAGGACAGGCGTCATGAGTGCGACATGGAACGTGTCATCCATACGGAACTTGCCGCCGTGGAAAAAGCGCTTGCCGAAGGGGTCCTTTTTCTTTCCATCGACAATGTCGTTGTACTCGTC
Source organism: Peribolospora baueri (assembly GCA_029717555.1). Taxonomy (NCBI): domain Eukaryota; kingdom Fungi; phylum Basidiomycota; class Peribolosporomycetes; order Peribolosporales; family Peribolosporaceae; genus Peribolospora; species Peribolospora baueri. The sequence goes on from JAMDHS010000024.1 coordinate 174,811, forward strand.
GAACGACTTCTTGAGCGTCTCGGGGGAAATGCCGATCTCTTTGGCCACCTCGGCGCCGGAGATGAATTTCTTCATGAGACCGCGACCGGTGTAGTGCTGTGGGAGGACATATCGTTGTGGAGCACGACAGGTGCGGGAAGTCAAATTTCAGGGACATGATTATGATCAAGAAAGCAAGAGACAAGGCTCACCTTGCAGTGCCACTCAATCTCCTTAGAACTCGCGCCGTTGAGGACGAGTCGAATCGGGTGATTTTTGTTCTCCCAAATGCGACCGGTAACATAGTCTCGGTGTCCGAGCTCGTCAGCGAAACGCTGACCCTTGCTGTCGAGGAGGAGACCACCGACACCGCGGAGGGCCTCGGCAGCAAGGAACTTGACCTTGGCGTCGGCGTCATTGGGGTCCTGGAGACCGGTCGGGTGCACTTGCACCTTCTCCATGTCGACGAGGTTGCCTCCAATGGCCTCGACCATCTTCTGACCGTCACCCGTGCAGTGGTCTCCGTTGGTAGTGGGCAGAGGCAAAAGCTCGGGCCTGTACCTCTTGAGAAGCGAGTCGGACGAGTTAAAGTCGGCAGCGTAGCCGCCAGTGGCAAGGATAACGGGGCCGAACTCCTTGTGAGTGCCGCCTTCGTGCTCGTACTCGACTCCCTGTACCTTGCCGCCCTCGTAAATGAGCTTGGTCACGCGCGCCTTGCGGATGATCTGAATCCGAGTGGGATCCGTCTCGGCGAGATCCTCAAGCTTCTCCATTTGGGCGTAGGTAATCGTCTAAGAGGGAGAACCGGATAACATGCATTAGACGAGGAGCCGTGGCACTGCGAGTCGATGCGTCCAATAACGCACCATTCCGGGGAACATTTGGCTACCTCGGTGGGTCCTGGGCTGGGAGTGTCCGCCGAGGCGGGAAACCTTGCTGAGATCGAGCTTGAAGCGGTCCTGCAGTATCGAATGGACGTCCCTCAGTGTCAGCCGGCACTCCTCACGGTGGGACCGTCGTCAAGCAAATACACACCTGAAGCCAGTTGACAGCATCGGCGGACTTGTACGTCAAGGCCTTAATGAGGTCGGGCCTGGCGAGGTCACGGGCCGACTTGAGGGTATCATCGTAGAAGATCTTGGCAGTGTCGGGGATCTCGAGGGTCTGCTGACTCTGCGTGCCGGCTCCGTTGATACCAGAGGTGGCCTTGGTCGAGTTGCCGCCACTGCGAGACGATGGAAGTCACATCAGCAGGCGGCTCAAAGACGAGCCAAAAATGGACTCTGATGTTGCTTACAAGAAAGGGTTCTGCATCCGACAATAGGAGAGAAAAGAGGGTAAGAAACGAGTGATGAGCACAGGTGGGGGAAGGAGGAGGGGGATGGCTTCTCGATCGCTCGCGTTAGACGCACCTTGTCGAGGACGAGGACGTTGGCGCCACGCTCGTAGAGGGTGTGGGCCGCCGAAAGACCGGCAAGACCTATTGATGCGGTGGGCAGAAGAGGGGAAGCTGAGCGCGAAGGACGGAGGAGAAGGTCAGTGCCGATGGGACGACTCACCACCGCCAACGACGATGACCTTGGAGTTGCTCATGGTGCTGGAAACGCGGAAGGAAAGAGAGAAGGAGTATCCGGCAGGAATACAGAAGTAAAAGAAGAGGAAAAGAGAGCAAGACGGGGAGAGCAGGGAGAGATGTGGTGGTGGTGGTGGCGGTGGTGGTGGGCGAGGGGGAGGCTTGCGCGACCGTTGGTGGTGACCTTGAGTGACCTGCCTATTGAGGGGACCCCGCACGGTGAGCGACCGCCGCAGTCTCCGGCTCGGATCACTCCTGGCCGCCCGTCCGGCTTTCACGCGCCGATTCCCTCCATCGTCCAATCCTCGGGGGACGATTGGTGGCCTTGGTGGCTGCGCTGGAGCCTGTCGGCCATAGGCAAGGTCTGGCCACTCGAGGGCGTCGACGGGCTTGCCGGGTTTATCCTTCCTTCGCCTCGTCCGACATCGTTTACGACCATCCCTCAGCACTCGCGTGCAGCAATGTCGGGCGTATCCGAGTCCAAAGCGGCTTCGTCGGGGCCTGCCTTTGGGCTCGCCAGTACAGTCGTCGTCTCACGATGCCCATCTCATCGTCCTCCTTCAGCCCGTGCCCATAGTTCATACACGTGTTAATTCGGCGCACGTAGACTATTCTCCTACCACGGTGCTGCTGGTCGCCGAGGTCACACCTGACCGATCCTGGCACCAAGCAGGCGTACACATATCGCGAAGCTCCCCCGGTCTAGATCACTGCGCCACCAGTACGTCTGCTAGAGATGATCCCATGAGCCTGCGTGACCGCTCCACATTCAAAGACATGTGCGATGGACGACATGAAGGCGTGGGTCTGACGGGAACAGCCCCGACCACCTGGGAGGCAGCTTCGCTTTTCTTCACAGCGAACGCACACCGCTCGTGATGACGACGGAGTCGGGCACTCTGTCAAGCAGTCATGGCAGCAGACCATGGCCACGCAGATGCGCTGTGAGTGAAGGCTGTCTGTCCGACTTGGCTCTGCTCTCGGGGAGCGTCCTTGCTGGTCTCGCCATGTACGTGCGGCCTGCCCGGTGTTCTCCGCCAAGACCTCGTCCATGCTGTGCTCCGTCCCTCTCACTACCCTCGCTGAATCCAGTCAAACCTTCCTCAGCGGCGGACGGGCGCGGCGAGAGGCGGCGATAGACGGCCATGAATCTCGGTGACGTCCAGCGCGATCGGGGGCTGGCTGGGGTGGGCGAGACGTGACGGAGAGGAGAAAGGACGCCGAAGCGAGGCGGGGAGAGACACAACCTGATAATAAAAGGCCGGACCGTACACAGCGCCCGTTCTCATCCTCCCTCGTTCGCACAACAACCCCTTCTCCTCGCACTTGCCTCTCTTTTCCCCCTCCTTCGCGTTAGCTACCTCCACAGCCGTCATGGCCGACCGCAAGACCATGAACGCCCTCTGGTACGAGGCGGTCAGTTTTCCCTCTCCTCTATCTCTCCTCCGCTCGCCCCCGCATTCGCTAGCGGCCGCGACGACGACGACGATGACGATTGCTGACTTCACCGCCCCTCCTCCCCCGTTGTATCTTGCCAACAGCCTTTCAAGTTCGAGATCACCGAGCGCCCCGTCCCCGTCCCCAACGATGATGAGATCCTCCTCAAGGTCAGAATGTGCGGTGAGTTTCTCGGCCTCCAATACCTACCGCGTCTACCGCATCGCACTCGCACTTGCTCGCCGCCCGTCTGGCTTCCGCCGCGTGAAGACGGACAAGCAGCGACAGTGCCTCGGACGACCGGTCCGACTTGACTCCCTCCCGTCCAATCGCGACTTCTGTCAGCTGATTATGACCTAATGCTGCGAGCCCATCTATGGACGGCGTTTTACTCACGGCGAATAACCTCCTCTTTGCTTTCTGCCGGTCTTCATTTCTGTACCTCAACGTGGGGTTTACGAAACCTCTTTCCTCTTTTGGGATCCTAAACGCTTTCCATCGCTCCATCCGACCTGCATCATGACGTTCCCCGAACGGCAGGCGTTTGCGGCACGGACGCGTGAGTGCTGGCGCATATATGCTTGCTTCCGTTCGCCGTCGATCGCAAAGCGCCCGCCGATCGGGCGCATCCATCCGTCTGCCCAACCGTCTTTCCTCCGCTCCTCGCCCGTATCCCGCTGACGCGTCCTTCACTTACCTTTCCCCCGCCGCCTGCACAAATGAAGGCACATCCACGAGGGCGAGTTCATCTCCAAATTCCCGCTCATCACCGGCCACGAGGTCGTCGGCGACGTGGTGCAGATGGGAAAGAACGTCAAGGGCTTCCAGAAGGGCGACCGCGTCGTTTGTGACTGCGGAGAGACGTGCGGAACGGTGGGTCTCCACCTGGATGAATGAATGCATGACCATCCGTGTGCTGACACCGCGTTCGTCCCCACCCAGTGCCACTACTGCCGTCGCGGCGAGATCCTTTACTGCGAGTCCTTCAACGCCAAGGGCGTCACCCTGGATGGCGGCTTCGCAAACTACGTCAAGTTCCACCAGAAGTCGTGCTTTAAGATCACAAACCTCACCGATGAAGAGGCCACGCTTTGCGAACCCGCCGCGTGCGCCCTGCATGGGCTCGATCGTCTCCGTCCCAAAGTCGGCGTCACCGTTCTGCTCATTGGCGCCGGGCCGACGGGTCTCATTATGAGCCAGCTACTGATGAAGAACGGAGCATCCAAGGTCGTCCTCGCGGCCAACAAAGGCATGAAGATGGACATTGCCAAGAAACTCGGCGCCGCGGACATCTTCATCGATCTCGATAGACAGAACCCGGCCGCGCAGTGGGAGCAGATCAAGAAGGATTACCCTTACGGCTTTGACGTCGTGTGAGTGCGTCCGCTCTACCTCCCTCTTACCCGTCGCTCGCATAAGAGATGAACATGTCGCTGACCTCGTGATGTTTTTCAGCGTGGAGTGCACTGGCGTCGAGAAGATCGTTAATGACTCTATCAACTACGTCGCCAGGGGTGGACAGTGAGTGACGCCCCAAATATCTCTTTTCCTCCTTCGTTTTGATTGACGCCGAGAGCCATCTTCCCTACCGTTCCCCTTCCACTTTTCCGTTTAGCCTCCTCGTCTACGGCGTCTACGAGAACAAGGCCCGCGTGCACTGGCCTCCCTCCAAGATTTTCGTCGACGAGATCACCATTCTCGGCTCCTTCTCGCAGACCTACTGCTTCCCTCGCGCTGTCGAGTACCTCGACTCTGGCAAGATCAATGTCAAGGGCATGGTCACGGACGTGTTTGAGCTCAAGGACTACCAGGCGGCGCTGGACAAGATGGCCAGCAGGCAGTGCTTGAAGATCGCCATCAAGGTGAGCGTGCCGGGAAAACCTTTTTTTTTGCGGCGAGAGACTTGGTCGCTCGATCGCCCGTTTGCTCGGTTGCCTCGTTCGCCGCCATCGTCCGTTCACTCACCCCTCTTGCTGCCATCTCTTCCGCCCGGGCAGCCATGAATCGGTCAGCCGACCGAGGAGAAGCGGAGGTCGTATAAAGTCGTCCCAGCCAGACTCTTAGTTCATCGGCGCACTCGGCAGGGTCGTCCACGGACCCCACCTCCCCTCCCTTCTCACTCTTCGCATCTCTCCCGCCGCTTTCATATCACAATGCCATCCGAATCTGTCAGCTTGTCACGCCGCAATTGAATTGTTCTGTTGTTGTTGTCATCTACAATGTAAGAGTTCCTCTCGTCACGGAGGTGTGTTTGTTTCGTCCATCGATCCCATCGAATAAAGTGCAGTGACTCCCCGTTCGGTCGTCCCCTTGATCTCGTCGTCTGCCCTGGCGGTGGTGGTGGACGCTGGGCATTCTCGAACGGTCGAAGGCTCGGTGCGTGCTGGAAACGAGGAGCGATCTGGCGGGAAATTAGGAACGATTGGGGGGGAACAATGAGAAGGTCGCTCCCGTATCTTCCGCCCCTTCTACGTCGCGGAGTCAGTCGGTTGTCCTACATCTCCCGTCTTTTCTTTTCTCGTCCATTTGTTCACTCTGTCTCTCGGCGCTCGCTTGGTTCAACTCGTACACCCGCCGTTTCTATTGCTGTAATGGGTGGACGATGTAGCATCTAACGGCGGCCCTCGCCTTCATCGCCTCCGTAATATCGGAGCGGCAGAGCTAAACCTGCCCGCGGGCCGACGAACGAGAGGATTTGGGTGGTTCAAAGCCGGCCACATACCGCGGTCCTCGTACTACGGAAAAGAGCCGGAGAGTACGCATACATGGTTGAAAAATTCATAGTCAGGACGCCCTTCCCGTGCCTGACGTTCCTAGAAGAGGATGATGGGATGGGGCGAGACACGAGGTGGAGAAAAGAAAGGTCGCGCTCCGGTGAGTCGCAAGAGGCAGGCGTGCTGTACGGACGGACGAACAAAATGCTCACTTCATCTCGCCTCCCGCATCTCCCCCACACCTCTTCTTCGTCCTTCTATGCACACATTCATCCCGCAATCCCTCCGCCTCTCCCCCATTCCCCTCTTCCCTCCGCTCCCGTTCCCCGGCCGCCTCATCAATGCGTCAAGAACCTTCTCCCCTTAATGAGCCTCCTTACAATGATCTTCCTCCCCGTCCTGCTCTTCCTCCTCGCCAAGAATCCGTGCCTCCGCTTCCGGATGCGCTGCGACGGCTGGTACTCTGCGCCGTACGTCCTGAAGCGGAGGCCTAGCGGAGCGCTCGGGAGGATGGAGGGGAGGGTGGAGCGGGGGATAGAGGAGAAAAGCGTTGTGGACGGTGAGGCGAGAGGTAGGGAAGGGGAGTTAAGGCGGAGGCGCGAGAAGGCTGAGAGGAGGCTGCCATTGTCGGAGGACGAGGACGTGCGGACAGCGGCGAGCGTGTGCGCGCTGCCGGCGGTGGAGCTGCCGCTGCGAGCAGGGGCTGCTCCGAGTCGGGGGAAGGCCTTAGCCAGTGCGGGAGGCCTTGAGAACGCGAGCGATCTGGCGACTGATGCGGAGAGACGGGGCATCTTGGATGTCTTGCCTAGCCCTTGCGTTGCGTCGCAGGTACCTCGAGATGGACGTTTATGATGATGGCTTGTGCGAAGCAGAAGCAGCATCGGGTAGAGCTTTGCTCACGTGATATCGACTGCGGCCGCGGGCTTCCCACTCAATCGTCACGACGACGGGCGGAGAGAACGGCGACGAGAGAGAAGGACGCTGTCCTTAAGAGGGACTGGCTGGTCCAGCTGGACGCCCTGACGAGTCAATCTCACTCCATTTGTTCACCCTCATCCTCGCTCTCGCTTTCTGTCTCTTGTCCCTTGTGAGCCGCGATCATCCGCTCACGCGCTCGAGTCTTCCCCCAGACTTCCAGCTTCGTCTCAAGCGTCGTCTAGTCCATATACGTCCCACTCGGGTCGCACGCCGTAATTTCTCGCACCCACAGCAGAACGCTGCAGGCGCACGTTTATCCCCATCACATCCCATCATGGCGGGGGACCAGCAGAAGAACGCGGTCGTACCACCCTGGGAGGTAGTCGACCCTCGCGACGCTGCCGACGAGAGCACAGGCACGACGAACGGGTGAGCTCGTCATGTTCGCCGCAGGCAACAGCGCGGCGAAAGGCTTGCGAGCTCTGACCGAGTCTCGATATATCTCCACTCTGTTTTGGCGCCGTGCCCGTCCAACCAAGCACGACGAAGCGCCGGGCAGCACGGGCGCCCAAGGCGGTGGTTGTTGGCGTCGATTCGAGCAAGCCGGATAGCACGGTCGTCGGCTACGCGTGGGATGATATCAACCTCGATTTCTTTCTGCGTATCCTCTTCCTCACTTTTCTTCGTGAGTCCGCCAACCTAGCGAGCGCCCGCGCGAGGGTTTGGGAACAGCGGGCCGGACTTGGAGGAGAATTCGGCGGAAAGAATCTTCGACCTTTCCAGCTCACCGTCTACTCTCCATTATCTCTGTTGTATCCTCTCTTCCTTTAGATCCTTTCTTTGCCATATTTGTGCCCATTTTAGTTCTCGCGACTGGCACAAACTGGCGTTCGAGCCATGCACAGTCTTCCATGCTCTACGCTGGCCTCGTTTGCGCCGGCTGGATGTTGTCCTGGCTGAACCGGATTTGGAGGAACGGCTGGAGCCTCATTTATCAGGGGCCTATGGCAGATTGGGGCGAGGAGGTGGTGGTCATCACTGGGGGTGAGTACGTGAGAGACACTACCGACGCGGTCGATGAATCTCTTAGTTTTCAGCGGCGTTTCGGACGGTCTCGTACAAGGATTCGAGCACTGAAGCCGAAATGTTATCCTCGCCCATGCACCTCCCCATGCTCGCGTTTAAAGGGGCTTCTGGGATAGGCGCATTGGTTGCGGAAACACTGGCTCTCAAGAACGTAGCCGTAGCCGTTCTGGACGTCAAGCCCAGCTCGTCTGAAAACTGTGAGCTCAGGATTGTCTGCTACCGGGATCAGTTTATATCTTTCGTCCTTTGCTGAAATTCTCAGCGTCGTCCACCTTTCCTTCGGGACCGACTCTTCAGATAATATCACCTATTATCAATGCGACGTGTCAGATCGCAGCCAAGTCGAGGCGGCAACGGCCAAGATCCGCGAAGAGGTAAGCAACAGGTTTGCTTCGTGCATAGCATGCCCTGCTTCCTGTCGGCCGGCTTGTCCCAAGACGCATATTCTCATCGACGTGATCTGACCTCGATGGCTTGGTAGCTCGGCGCCCCGACCATGCTCATCAACAATGCGGGCATTGTCCACTGCAAGTTATTGCTCGAACTAACGCCAGAGGAGATCAACAGGTAAACCGTTTTCTGGGAATGCCGGTCTTATTGTGACTTTGTGATCACCTTGCGTGGCCCGCCGAAGTTGCAAAAGTCAGAAACCGGACGGTTGAGACGATTCGCTTCTATTCTACTTCGTTGGCGCGTCAACAGCACGATCAACGTCAACTTGGTTTCTCACTATTGGACACTGCAAGCCTTTCTTCCTGACATGATTAAGAACAACCACGGGCACATTGTAAGGCTGCGTTCCTTTTAGTGGGGCTCATGCGAAGTGCACAGGCACAAGAAGGTGATATCGAATGAGTTCGTGCAGCTATCCTGACTTGTGAGATATATTCCATTCGTTTAGGTCACCCTTGGATCGGTCATGGGCTACGTTGGGGCGTCGCGAACCGGTGAGTGTCCTCTAGGCTCGAACTGCTGGCTCGTACATTGGTAACCATCGTCTTCCATTGGAACTCACATCCATCGCCGTTCCTAACCCTTTGGCGTCTTGAATAGCCGACTATTCGGCAACAAAAGGTGCCTTGTTGACCCTTCATGAGACGTTGCGCTACGAGCTCGACAAGAAGTGAGTGATCCTGGAGCGGACGCGACACGCTGGACGAGAGCGGGAACGGGACTTGGTGGCAGGCTGCCGCCGCCCTGGCAACGCCATCAAATCTCTTACTTGTTTTTGTGCGTCCCCGTGACAACCAGATACAAAGCGCCTAACGTACGAACGACACTCGTGCTCCCTTCACACGTCACGACCACTCTCTTCAAGGGCGTTGAATTTCCTCCTCTCGCCCGATTCCTCATGCCCTCCCTCCCGCCGCTCGTTGTGGCGAAGGAGATCATCGCGGCCCTGGACATGCAGGAGAGCAGGACGATCCGCGTCCCTTTTTTCGTGCATCTCGCGCCTTGGCTCAGGTGCATGCCGACTTACGTGAGGGACCTTGCGCAATATGTAAGCTGCGAGACCTGGCTTTTGCGTCTAATAGTCCTCGATCGCGGAAATTAACATCTTCATGCATTCTATTATCTCTTTCTTCAGCTAAGCGGCGCGGACGAAGCGCTGACCAACGTCGCCGCAGCGAAGAAGGTCGAGTAAGGCGAGGCACTAGAATGACCCTCAACTCCTTTACCCCGGTTCCAACCTACCGAAGCGATCACGCTAGTTGGAATACCCCCCCCCGGAGGGGTGAGAGGAGAAATGGGCTCTCACGTGCACACGAGAGGCGGACTGGTCCGACCGTTCTTTATTCTAGGAAGGAGTGTGACCTTGGTGAGAAAGTCTTGCCAAACACGGGTCATACCGATGGGCCTTTAGTGTACTACACCCCAGCGATATAAGTACAAAAATTGTAAGAGCGCATCAAGGCGCCGTCGCGCCGTAGCTTTTCCAAGATCAACTTGGTATGCGTCCCCTCGACTGGCACCTTTTCATTACCCAGCCTCTCCTCTTCACTTATCACCAGGTCGTCGTTAGATGAGGTGGGAGGACACGTAACGATGTACAGCTCGATTTGGGAAGTCGAGCGGGCAGAGATTGCTGCGGTAGAAATCTTATCTATCCGAAGGAAAAAGTGACGTGATTCGAGCGACCCTCGCTCTCTCCTTGGCCACCACCTCCATCCCCTCCCGTCCCATCATGACCGCCGCCTCTCCTCAATCTTCTGTCCCATATTCCCCCCCACCCTACCCAGCCCCAGTGGGCTCCGCCTCTCTCCTTCTTTCCTTCCGCCCAGCAGGCCGCGTCGTGCTCGTCGTCGGTGCCAACCGCCTCGCCGCTTCCAGGGTCTTCGCCTGCCTGGACGCAGACCTGAGAGTCGTCGTTGTGCTTCCCTCTACTGACGGCGGGAGAGGGGAAGATGACACATCCCACCTCCTCGATCGATTTCGTGCCTGCGACGAGATTAAATACCGCATAACTCAGAACCAGGCCCGTTTGCGCGTTGTCTGCGACGCCGCCCGAGATTGGGAGGAGTTGTTGAACGAGTTTGGCTCGGAGCTCTTCGCTGTTTGCGTTACTGAGACGATCAACGAGGGTCCTAGTAGCAACAGTAGGACACACAATACCAGCTACGGCAAATCGGCCCTATCCCCTCGAGAACGCGCTTCACTCCTCTCCTCCCTTTGCCGCGCCCGTCGCATTCCTCTCAACGTCGCCGACGAGCCTTCGCTGTGCGATTTCTCCTTCCCCGCCACCCATCGGTTTATGTGTCCCCCGCCTGCTTCCTCCTTCTCCATCAAACCAGGCACAATGGCCGAGGGAAGAGAGCGAGCGAGCCCCTTGCAAATCGCAGTGACGACGAACGGCAAAGGATGCAGGTTGGCAGGAAGGATCAGGAGGGAGATTGTCTCTCGATTGCCAAGAGGGGTCGGTAGCGCGGTGGAGAACGTGGGGAGGCTGAGGGAGATGGCTAAGCGGGAGGCGGAAGAGAGGGCATTGTCGGTTGCGGATGTGCACGGTGGAGACGGCCAAGTGGAGCAAATCACTGAGAAGGCGGCCGAGGCGATTCAGCAGGGTCGCCTTTCTTCCACCAAACCGCAAGGGCACACCGCCGATTGTCACTCGTGCCTCAGAGGCGACGTAGAGGATGACGATGTCCCTCTTCTCACTTTCGAGCCGCTGAACTCGCCTGTGCCCCAACTGCCTGCCTCTGCATCTGCCTCGCGTTTCAAGCCTGGGGTTCTTCCGCCGACTCTCCACGCATCTGCACGGACCATCGCTTCCCTATCTCGCAGCACTTCGCGGTCTTCTTCGCCTTCGTCTTCAGCGACACCATCGACGCCGATGGATGGTGTGGCGGCCGGCGCTTTTTTCAGCTCTTCCCCCTCCCTCTCACTTGGCGCCAACACTGGTCCCGCCCAAGACAAGACAGGACGAGCCGAACCTGCAGTCCCTTCTTCAGAAGAGGAAGAAGAATCCCGTGCAGAAGCCCGACGGAGGAGAATGCGTTGGGTGGCGCAAGTGAGCGAGTATTGGCCGATCGAGTACCTTGCTCGGCTGGGGGATTCAGAGGAGAAATTGGAGGAGGTTTTGGAGACGTATGTGGCCAGGGAGCACGGTATGGGAGGGGGATTGATGGGTGTGGGAGGGAACAGTACCGCGCCATCGCTAGCGCATCTGCATCAGGGCGCTGCGATCTCTGGGACAGTTACGAACGGTACGGCAAAGGCTTTGGAGAGCCTTGACGAGGAGCGGTTCAGGGAGCGAACGGAGACGTCTCGTGTCGGAGGGACAGAGGTTTGTGTGAGCCGAGGAAAAGCCGAGGATTCTCAAGGCTCTCAGGCGCCTAACGCGGGTCAACGAGGCGCATCTTCGACGAGCCAAGGCCAGTCTCATCAGGAGCTTACATCCCGAGAACGCGACTCGACATTGTCCTCCATATTACCCTCCTCTTCTTCGGACATCGGCGAGCGCTCATCCTCGGTGCATGCCCTTGCTCTCGCTTTGCCACCTTCCCTCGGTCCGACCCGAGGCAAGATTTACTTGCTGGGTTCAGGCACGGGCCACCCGTCGCTTCTAACTCTGGCCGCCCACCGCCTCTTGACCTCCCCCACGACCTCACTGATCCTCTCCGACAAACTCGTCCCCTCGTCTGTCCTTTCTTTAATCCCGCCAACCATCCGCCTGCACATCGCCAAAAAGTTCCCCGGCAATGCGGAGGGAGCGCAGAACGAATTGATGGAGCTGGCCTTGGAGGCGGCGATGAAGGGGGAAGTGGTAGTCAGGCTCAAGCAAGGAGACCCGTTCGTCTACGGAAGGGGAGGGGAGGAGGTGCTTTTCTTCCGACAAAACGGATTCGAACCCGTCGTCGTTCCCGGAATCTCTTCGGCGTTCGCGGGCCCACTCATGGCGGGCATTCCGGTCACCCAACGGGGAGTTGCGGATTCGCTCGTGCTGTGCACGGGGGTGGGGAGGAAGGGTAGGCCGGCGAGGTTGCCTGGGTATGAGAGGGCGAGAACGTTGGTGTTGCTGATGGGCGTTGCGAGGTTACCGTCCTTGCTTCGAGTCCTGCTCTCCCCGACGGTCTCTTCATCGGAGCAGAACCTCCACTCTGCGGACGGCGTTCGCGAAGGCGCCCCATACCCTTCTCACCTTCCCGTCGCCATCATTGAGCGGGCGTCGAGCTTGGACCAACGCGTCGTGGCGAGCACGCTTTCGGGCATCGAGAGCGCCCTGGAGAGGGCGGGCGAGCAGAGGCCGCCCGGGATGATCGTCGTCGGATGGGCGGTGCTGGCGCTCGAAGGCGAGGGGAATATAGACGTGCTCGACGAGGATGGAGAGGGGGAGAATGGAGCCGAGCAGCAGACGCGCAGGGACGAGGAGCGCGTTCGGACGTGGCTCGGTCCGCTGGGCTATGTCGTTCGCGAAGGGCTTGTGCCTTCCTCGGAGGCGTGGGACGCACTGGCCGACGTAGCTTAGTAGACCATGAAGGTGGTATCTATCGTGACTATTGCAATCTGGACCGGCGAGATGAAGCACGCTCCTCATACCTGACAGGCAAGCTCTGCTGGCCGTGGCTGCCAGATGGTAGTAGCCGAGGGAGGCGTTGCAAGAAGAAGCTGCCGCAGGGCTTGTATCAGCGGGCCGCAGCCGAGCAGCGAACACCGAGCGCACTGAGACTGCTTTCGATATCCATCAGCACATCACCATGGCGGCGAGAGCACCCTCCAGACTCGCCAGCACACTGCAGGCCTTTGGGTCGGCATCACCACGAGCCGCCGGAGCTATGTGAGTGGGTCTTGCCCATCGGGGCTTGTTGGACGAGTCCCGAGTGAGCCTCAGTCCGTCGCCCCAGCTTACAGCGGTCGCCCTTCTCCGTCGCTTTGGCGTCACAGACTGCCAATCTCGCCCCGGCGATCGTTCACATCGAGCACCTCCCGTCGTATCCCCTCTTCCACCGCCACCGCCGCTAACACCTCCATCGACCCGTCCGAGATTGCTCACTTCTCCCGCCTCTCCGCGCAATGGTGGGACGAGCGAGGCGAGTTCGGGCTATTGCATGCCATGAACCCCATGCGGATACGGTTCATGCGGGACAAGTTGAACGAGGTCGCAGAGTGGGAGGCCACGGTAAGAGGTGGTGGCGAGGGGGGGGAGGGAGCAGAAGGCAAAAGGGTTAGGTTCCTGGAAGGGTTGGAAGTGCTTGATGTCGGTTGCGGTGGGGGCCTGTTGAGCGAGGTGAGTAGTGTCGCCCACCCCAGCCCCTCGTAAACGACAGCACAATTCGGTAACCTGTCCCTTTCCAATCAATTTCCTTGCGCCGGCAGAGTCTCTCGCGTCTCGGAGCCCGTACGACGGGTATCGACGCCTCCGCCTCGAACATCAAGATCGCATCCCTGCACGCGGCATCGGACCCATCTTTCTCTGTCCGGTCCCCGTTCTCATTCCTAGACGCGCCTTCGTCGTCGCCGGTCGAAGGACGGAGACAAATGGATCGTCACTCGCTCGAGTACCGACATACGACGGCCGAGGCACTCGTTGAGGAGGGCGAGCGCTATGACGTCGTTTGCGCGATGGAGGTCCTGGAACACGTCGAGAACCCTGCCGAGTTCCTCAGGAGCCTCGATCGACTCGTCAAGGTGAGCCTCGCTCGTCTCAGCGTCTTAACCCGATGTCTCTCGGAGAAATATTCATCTCGGGCCGTGAATTTGCTTTGTCTTCTTCTCGAACGGGCGTCTCAAATGCGTCTCGAAACAGCCTGGAGGCCACCTCTTCCTGTCGACCATCGCACGCACTCCACTCTCCTATCTGCTCACCATCCTTGCCGCCGAGCACCTCCTCCGCCTGGTCGAGCCGGGCACCCACACCCACACAAAGTACGTCAACCCGTCCGAGCTCGTTAACTTTTTCCGCCACGAGCTGTGCTGGATCCGAGACGGCCCCTCCCCTTCCTCCTTCTCTTCTGCTACACCCGGCGTGAGCCCTTCCGTTCCGCCGCCGCCGCCGCCGTCGCCGCCTCCTCTGAGAGAGGCGGGCAGGGAAAACCCGTACAGGATGCAGTACGAGACGAGGGGGTGCGCTTACCTCCCCTGGAAGGCCGAGTGGGCTCTCGCCCCGAGGGACGCGGGCCAGTGGGGCGCCGAGGCGTGTAACTACTTTTTCTGGGCGCGAAAGCCGATCGACGGGGCGAGATGAGCGAATCGATCGAACGGGCGGGCAGTCTATCTACCTACCTACCGGCCGACCGACCTATCGACCTACCTAGCGTGTTCTGCTTTCTCTTTCGCGGTCCAGACAGACGCCAGCCAAGTCACGGTCGGGGTGCTCTTCGACTGGCCTTTTCGTTCTCGACGCGGGACTTCCTTCTATTTTGCATCTGGATGGGGCTCCACCGAGTCCGTGGCGACGCGACCGGACCGGACCGGACCGGTTCGATGCAGACACGACACGCAAAAGACGATACAGGAAAAAAAAGAAAAAAAAGGCATACCATACCGTGCCTCGTCTGCGGTGGCCCGGATGACGAACGCAAGGGACGAGCGAGGTAGGTTTCGAAAGCGAAATGAAATTGGGTGGAGGAAGAAGAAGAAGGACGAAGAAAGAGCAGAGGAGAGGAGAGGAACAAGAGGGGTTGTGGTGAGCGAGCGAGGCGAAGCGATGAGAAAAGAGCGCGGAGGGGAGCTGTATCGTATCGTCTTGGGAGGAGGAACGAAGGAAGGAAAATGCAAGGCGCCGGCCCGAGAGCGGCGGCGAGGAGAGGAGGGTTGAGAAAGAGAAGAGAAAGGGGAGGGGATGAAGGAAGGTGGAGAGGGAAGGACGACGATATTATATGATACAGCGGCTATGGCGGATGACAGCTTGAAAGATGAATATGCGGGAATGGATGGACGGAGAGCGGGATGGGATATAGAGAGTGCACGGCTGGGTTGGGCTGGTCGGTCGTCGACGAGCTGCTCAGCAGGTGTCCACAAGTCTGTTCTTCGGGAATTTTTTGCCGTACTGGGGAGAAAGAAGGGAGGGAAGGAGGAGGAATGGGACGCGTGAGCAAATCCTTCTAGAGCACCTAGCCGAAATGGAGGCGACGGGCCGGCACTCACGCCACCGCCCTCGGTACTGCCACTCCACGTGGTCAGGTTGGGGTTATTGTACGCCTCGGGGTATCTTGAAATATAGTCGGCCGTGGGGAAGTCTTTGGGGTCGCAGCCGATGTTGATCGCGTTCTCTGGTTGGCTGTGAACGAACGAGGAGGCGAGGCGGGTAAGCACCACGCGAGGTCGAGATCGAGACGAATGGGTCGGGTCGAGTTGATGGATGGATGGGTGAAACTCACTATACTCGGACATAGTCCACCTTCATGACAGCCGGGAATTTCAGCTTGCCCCACCTGCGTGACGTGACGTGAGCGAAAGAAGGCGGTGAACGGGCGATGCGGCAAACTCGGGTCTTCACCAACTCGGACGAGGCGACGGACACCACACTCACTCAATGTTCGAGAAACCTGGCGAGATGCCTAGGTTGAACATGATGTACTGAGAAAGCAGGGCAGAGAAGCGAACAGAAGAGGGTCAGCCAGAGACACACGTCGCACGTCGCACGTCAGACGGAGGAGGCAGCAGGGCCGGGCCGACGCTCACCAGAGGTTCCTGAGGGACAGGCCTGTGGTCGATCTCCACCACTGGGTCGGGCGCCATCGCTGCGGAGTTGAGTGTCCTGGCAATGCCAAGTCGTCGTTGCGCGGGCAAGGAAGAGCGAGGACGGAGAAAGATCAGCGTCAACATGGACGTCCCGAGCGAACGAAATCCGAAGCAGCGAGTGGCGAGCAAACGACCGGTCGACGTACCACACAGGCGCATTTGAGACCATCCAAGTGATATACCCATTCAATCCGGGCTCGTACTCGAACCCGTACGTGTCGTATTCCTGGTTGGTGAGCTGATACGCGCCCTGATTGGTCTGCGTGATGGCGGACGTGGCTTGTTGGTAGGACGCACCGGTGTACGAGTTCATGACTGTCTTTTCCTGGTCGTAGATGACGACTCCGCCGGGGACGTTGGGGAGCTGGAAATGTACGGAACGCGGAGGAGAGATTGGATGAGAAAGGGAAGGACTACGCAAACGAGACGAGGTGAGACGACGGCACGCGGGAGTCGCGCCTGGCTCACCGTGTAGTTATCATTGAAAGGCGCCCACTGTCCGGACTGGGACACGGTACCCTTGCCCCTATCGGTCATGGCCTCAAAGACGTCAATCTCCGGGGCAGAACGTCCGACGTACGAGCCGTCGCTCCTCTTCGGACCAGGATGATCCTCGCCTGGGCAAGTGCACGCAGAAAACTTTTGGCCCATGAGATAGCTGAGCGTCGTCTTGAACCTTCCGAGCTTTTGAGCGGCCGCGGGGGTGCCGTTGGGCCAGGTTTGGTTGTGGAGCGTGCCAACGTCGCACGAGTCGTACGAGTACGGCCATGTGCCCTCCAAGCTGGCTCCGTATCCGGCTCGGCCGAGGTTGCCCATCGTCCAGAAGGCGGGCCAGAGACCGGGCACGGAGGGGGAGCCGGGCAGTTGAAGGCTCGCTGTGGAAGGGTGGGCGGCAAGGGCGTGCGTGAGATGGATGCCAGCTCTACTCGCTTTCGTCGGCATGCAAGACGACCGCCGCGTCCACTCACCTTCGATGAATCCTCCGGTGAAGCAGAATTTGTTCCAGGTCTGAATCATGCCACCACGAAAGTTCAAGTTGTGGTTCCGCATTTCGTCGTACGAGATGACCAACGATCCGTTGGCTGTCGTCACCGCCGCAGGGTCGTACCACTCTACGTTCTCCGTTCCCCAGTAGTAAAGGTCGACAGCCTCCCAGTAGGGGTCATCGCCCGGGTAGAAGGACCGGCCGTCGGTGTTGAACTCGTCGCTGAAGATGAGCTGGTAGTTCGTCTTGCCGTCAAAACCCGTGCGTGTGCGAACGTTTTGTGGCGTATCTGAGGGTGGCATTCGTCAGTCATACATGCGCGACCAGAAAGAGGGAGGCAAAATGTGCGCCCTTGCCCTCTCGCTGTAACTCACCGGGATCAATGAGGGTGGAAAAGTCGGGAACCTGGCCCGAAGCGTTGACGCCGCCGAGGTTAAAGGCGCCAAAAGTGCTCATCCGGACGGAGCGTATGTAGGTGAGGATGGGGTAACCGGCGAAGAGCATGACGAGGCCGGCGGCGAGGAGGAAGAGCATGCCGAGGTTCATGAAGCCTCGGGAGGTGAAGATGCTGCCCTTGTCGTTGTACCTGTCCCGAGCCGGGTCGGGATTGTGGAGGTCATCGTCGGCCTCGGGCGTGTTGACGTTGGCGCCCCAGAGGGCGAGGTCGTTGGAGATGTCGTACTTGTCCTGTCCGCGGTGAGAGGAGACGGAAGAGGGTGAGGAGACGGCCATCATGCCGGTGGCTCTCGGGGAGTACCGCATGTTCGGGTCGCGCGCGCCCTGGATGATAGGGCGATGGAGAGGAAGGGGGAGGAAAGAAAAGTCAGTGTTGCGTCCAGCTATGGCGGCGAGAGGGCGGGTATACGAGCGACCGCCGTCGGTCGTCGTTGAAGAGCTCCTTCTCCTTCCAAGGACACTTACCGGGCCAAGCGGACTGTGGCCATAGGGAGGGATGAGTTGGCTCTGCGAGGTGTTCCCGGGGGAGTGTGAGTAGGGCATTCCGGCACCGCCGTCCGGGCCTGCCGTCGGCGGGGGGGAAGCAAACTCGTTTCGAGGAGGAAAGGGAGAGGGGTAATCCGACGACGGCGAGCCGGGAGAGTAGGGGGTGGGGTCGTTGTACGAGTGCTGGGCGGTCTGTGGCTGGCTGAAGGGGTAGTTGACCCGGGCTGAGGAGGGCATGTCGCGGCTTAGCCGGGGCGGGGCTGGGGGATGGACGAGGCGAGAAGAGGAGAATGGGTGAGGAGCAAGGTGGACAGGGCCGTTTGTCTAGCCGGTCGTGATGTGGTGGTGCTCGAGCTGGCGCTGGCGATCGTCGCCTGCGTCGAGGAACCGTCGAGCAAAGACTAATAATAATTGCCTGGGCCGTCGCAGTGGCGGTCGGCTGGTCGTTGTCGGCGAGGCGAGGCGAGGCGGCCTATATGAGATGATATGTGTTGCTGAGGGTTTCAGATGGAGATGAGACGTAGTGCTGAAGGGCGGTCGCCGTTCGTTGGTTGACAGGACGCCCGCGTTCGTTCGTTCGCTCTCTTCTGCTGGCCTGTGCGTCTGTGCCCTGTTCTCTTGCTTGGTGTGAGGCGGTGTGGGAAGGGGTAAGGGAGAGAAAGAGATGAAGAAGGTGAGAATGGCTGTGGGAGGCAAAAGGGGGGATCAGCGCGGAGATCGACCTCGGCGACGTCGACCGTTAAGGAACGAGCCGGGGAATGCCGTACGAGGGTGGCTGGGTCAGTGAGTGTCCAGTCGGGCCGTCGTTCAAGTTGTGTGTAGTCTAGTCTCTCTCTCTCTCTCTCGTTTCGCACCGCCGGCGGATGAGAGATCGAGCTATGACATGGCGTATAGAGTGTCGACAGTGCGAGGGAAATAGAAGGAGGAAGGAGAGAGAGACAGAGCGCAGCGTTGGTGTTGGCGCTAGAAGAGATAGCACGTCACTGAACGATGGCTCAGAACGTCTCGTCCGCTTCCAACCACCGGCGGCACCGACGGGCGAGACGAAAACGGCCTTGCGACGAATGAGAATGAGAGGAAGGAAGGGCATTTGGTGGGCGTCGTCGTTCGAGCGCTCAACAAGGCGCTGCTTCTGTTTCTGCTTCTGCTTCCATGCTTCCATCGTTTGACGCCCGTCGGAATCAACGACAGAGGGCCAGGGCGGAACGGAAACGGAAGGAGGAGGATCGAATTCTTCGTCGCCACCGCGGGCTCAGCACGATGACGCTCTCTCTCGCCAACCGTCGCCAAGCAGAACATCTTTCCTTTTTCGATCCATCACCGCCGTCGGCTAGTCGTCCGCCCATGACAGCGTTCCCCACCCAATTTCGTTTTCAGGACCCGTTGGAAAGGAAAGATTCTCACACCGCCGCCTTGTCCGCGATCGATCGCAGCCCACGCCCAGTCGGCTCCTACTTACTCGAGTGAGAGAGTGGTGTGCAGAGAACGGGGGCGACAGCAGAGGCTCTTAGGGCCACAGAAGCGAGAGACAGACACACAGACGAGGAAGAGAGACAAGCGTCAAAATACCCCCTTCCCATTCGTCGTTCCACAACCCGTCGTCACCTTCTCCTCCTAATAACGCTCGATGAGAATCAGCACTGGACTGGACCGGCTCGAGGACGACTCGAGGACGATCCCCGGCGTCGTCCGTCACGGGTACCACATCCCATCATCTCATCCTTCCTTTGCCGCAACGCTCACGCTGACTGCATTCCTTCGTGGGCAACCAGGCCTTGCTTACCGCGCTTCATTGCCCTTATTGTTCGCCGTCCGCCGTCGCCCTGGTCGCGATGCGGCCGTATTCACCTGATGGGCTCGGCGAGCGATGCTTAATTAAAGACCCTGCTTGGACGTAGAAGCAAGCGCAATCACCTGGCCGTCATCCCGTCCTTCCTTCCCCTTCTCTTCACAGCTCCTCAAAGGCGGCACAGAGGACGCGGTTATCTCGATGACAGGGCCGTACGTCGAGATGAGCGGACCAAAGACAGGCAAGAAAGCTTTAGCGTCCGTAACGCCCCATGGCCGACGAGCTTCCTGTCTGTCACTCAGCGAGCGTTCCGAAAACGGGCTGCTGGCGCGGGTTAGGGCACTTGTGCAAGCTCGCGGACCGACGACGATGGAGATGGTGGTGGTGAGGCAGGACAGCCGGCGTGAACGAGTCCGACTCGTACCAGGTCTGGTAAATGCGGAATAGATTCGTATCGTGAATGCCACTTTCTAACATCGATGGCTCAAACGTGCAAGTAAAAAGAGTCGGATGAGGATGGCAGGGGGGAGATGGGAGAATGAACGGCCTTCCGAGCTCTCTACCTGAAAGAAAGGTCCGACGACACCACAGGACATGACATGTCATGACCCTTCACCTCCTTTCTCCTTCATCCCTCCGTCCCTCATTCCTGAACGAGGAGCATCCCCGGACGTCTTCGTGGTGCCGCCCTTCGATGGGGACGCTTCAGCATCTTCAAGACGCTCATACCCTTCCGACGAAGATGTGACAAAAAAAAGAGAGAAAGAAAGGCACACGCGAAAGGGGGGCAAAGCGTCAACAGCGTGGGGACAAAAGGACGGATGCACAAAACAAGAGGGTACGGATAGGACATTCGAATGCTAGGAGCCACACCCGTCCAGACCGCATGACGGTTCGCTTCCATCGCTCCCTCTTCCGCTTCCGAGTCTCTCGACAAGGATGCGACACGGGGAGGCATTACGGGTATCGAACTCGGGATGGAATGGGAGGGGTCGATCGTACAAACACTCACAAGGCCTCATGTCGTTTTTCCTCTCGCCCGCCTCGAACTGCTCCTGCCTTCGAGCGCGGATGTCCTTCTTGGCAAAGTAGTACCCCACGCCGGCTGCTACGATGAGCGAGGCCCACCTGGACGTCGTTAAGGAAGGGGGGCCGGGGGCGAGCCGACGTGAAGGTAGTCAGAGGCGGCGAGGGAGGAAGGGAGGGCGGGAAGGGATGGATAAGCCAAGTCGGGCGGTGAGCTCTTGCTGACCTAGCGATGACCCGCGAGGCTTGGGGCGAAACGAGGAGATAGGACTGACTGACTGACCCCAAAGCCATGCTCTTTGGCGTGTTCATTCCTCGAAGTTCTGCACGCTGGCAAGAAACCTGGAGGAGTCGTCACTTCGTCGTCGGGTGAAAGGCGGATGGGATGGATAGATGGGATCGATCGAGATCGGACCTCGCGAGATGGGAGGGAGGGGAGCGAGCGGCCCGATCGCCCGTTCGTTCCGCACCACCATCATCACCCTCTCCTATACACCACACGCCCACTTCGCAACCGACACTCGCGGTTTGTCGAGATGGCGTGGCGAGACGAAGGCGCCTTTGCTACTCCACAGACGACCCATCCAGATCGATTCGAATGCCATCATCGGATATGGGTATCTGCAATTCGCAGGAGGGGAACATGAGAGTGTGCGTATACATGAATGTGATCACCAGCTGTGAGGACCGATGGCAAGGTCTACGTGCGAAATGTGTCCATGAAAGAAGCGCAAAAGCGGGGAAGAACGGATGGGAGGCATCGTCGTGTCACACGGAATCGACACGCACAGACGTCGAAGAACAGACAACCCCAAGCCACACGTAGGGCGCGCCGACTTGGCTGAGAGACAAATCCGGAGCAGGAGCAGGAGCACTGCTTCTCGGGGATTAAAGCCCATGCTCGAATGTCTTCGCAAGCGCTACCGCGCTGCTCCCGGCGGGATCGGCGATGTGCTCCCCAAGGGCGAACTCGATCCCCCTCTCTCGCAGGCAGCGCACGACCAGAGCTCGGTACTCAGGGACGCCCACGAGACTGCCTCCGAAGCAAAGCGCCGCTTTGCGAGGATTGACGAGCCGTTTCGAAAGAGAAGAAGAGGCGGATGAGGCGGCGGCGACGGCGGTGGGAGGCAAAGAGAGGTCGGCGATCTGACCGGCCAATAGGTCTGCCGAACCTCTCACGACCTCGTACGCCGCCGCGTCGGGCGGGTCGGAGAAGGCAAGTCGGAAGACTAGCGGGCAGAGGAGGGCCATGCGATGTTTGCGTTCCAGGGCGAGGTGTTTCGTCGGGCCCGACGGCTTGGAGGACGGGTCGGCGACGGGGACCGAGTCGGATGGATCCGCGGCGTAGACGACGCTGAAGAGGTCGTAGGGGCTGTTGATCTCGAAGTGCGCGAGGATGGCTTCTGTGAGCTTCGAGGGTGCGCTGGCAGCGCGGTGGTCGTCGTCGAGCACGAGCGCCCTGTCGGCGTCCAAGAGCACCTTCCTGACCGCCTCCCTGCCGAGCCAGAGCGCTGATCCCTCGTCGCCCAACAACCATCCCCAACCTCCCCTG
This sequence comes from Peribolospora baueri, assembly GCA_029717555.1. Classification (NCBI taxonomy): domain Eukaryota; kingdom Fungi; phylum Basidiomycota; class Peribolosporomycetes; order Peribolosporales; family Peribolosporaceae; genus Peribolospora; species Peribolospora baueri. The sequence continues at coordinate 196,993 of JAMDHS010000024.1, forward strand.
CGGACAAGTTCCACCATCTCCGGCGGCATGCTCGCCCCGTCCTTGCCTTCCGCCCTGTCTTCCGCGCTCGCCACCACGGGCACCTCGCGGACGCTCACCAAGCAGCTGCCCGTGCCGCAGACGATGAGCACGCCTTCTGAGATGTCGGCATGCGTTCGGACGGGCGCACTCAACAGGGCAGTGTCGTTCGTGACTTGCAACCGAGGGCCAATGGGGATGCCAAGGAGGGGAGAGAGGTACTTGCCGATCGCGATCATGTCCTCCGGTCGGTCTGCGCCAGAGACACCAACTTGGGCAGCGGCGAAGATGGGGAAGGGAGGCGGCAGCGGGAAGCTCGATGCGGGCTGTCGGAGGACGAGGAGGCGAGAGAGGAGGGCCTTCGTCTCGTCTTCCGTATCAGCCCCGTTTCCAGCATGACCGTCCGCGTCCGTACCGTCGCTACCGGCGTGGACGGCCGCGGCAGCGGTTTCGAGAGCGTCCTGAACGGCCTGGGTAACGGAGCGCAAGAAGTAGGCTGGGCCGACGTCGGTAAAGTTGGAGGCACCTCCGGCGCCGCGGGAGAGGAGGACACCGGAGGAACTTGCGAGCACGCAGGCCGTCTTTGTGCCGCCGCAATCTATAGCGATGTAGAGACTGGCTCGGGGAGGGGTCGACATTCCGATCTAGAGGACGGGGTGGTGCTCGTGCTTGTTCTCGTCGTCGCCCGTAGTGGTCGTCCGTCCAGGAGTGCTCGGCCTCGCTGCCCGACTAGAGAGAAACGCAGGCTGTGAAGAAGGGAGTACAGAGACGAGGCGAGGTAGGTGTCTAAGGGGAAAGAAAACGACGTCTGGTCTGGTCCACACATATATGTGTATGTACAAGCCCGAAGATACAGGCGAGAAGAAATGGTGATCTCTCGTGACCAGCTGATCGGATCGATGCGACAGTCGGCGGCGCCTTATCGAGTCCCATGACCCCTCCGGCATAGCCATCGTCGTCCCGTCCGACTGCGACTCTGTTCTATAGTCACGTGGAATCCCTTTCTAACCACCAGCTCCTACAGTGATCCCCAACACTGCGCCGAGACGCAAGCCGTGCAGTCCACGCCGTACATAGTTCCGAAGTTCGATGCTGATCTCTCCTGCTGCTGTCGAGAACTGATATACATACTCGCCCGGCAGTCGCCTCGGATAATGACGGCTTTGGACGGAGATAAGACGAAGAAGCGGTCCGCCGCAGTTAAAATTGAGAGGGTGGGTTGTCCGACCTTCTTCGTCCTCCCCATACTCACAGATACACCGGCCGACAAGATGGATTCCTGGCAGTCGCCTCTCTCTAGGTGAGTTATGGTAAACATGCAGAATGACGAGGACAGAGAGATCGGAAGGCGGGGGAGGGATCGTTTGAGAACAGAAAAAGAACGGCTCCCTCGGCCGGCTGACTTGCGCTGCCTTCGCCGTATCTCACCCGCCTACCAGCCGCTATGCGAGCAAGGAGATGAGCTCGCTCTTCTCCAATGCTGTGAGTCTCATCGAACATTTAGGGCCCTTCATCGGATGAACGTCCATCCCTTGACTTTCCTTGCGGTCTTTCTCTCACCCATTTCCGCTCTACGCCTCCCCTCGTGTTCTTCCCATGCTGCGCAGACCCGCTTCTCCACCTGGCGTCAACTCTGGCTCAACCTCGCCATCGCGGAGAAAGAGCTTGGTCTTGACATCCCCGATGAAGCTATTGAGCAGATGAGGACTAATCTGGTGAGTAGGCTGGCTCGGTGCGGCTAAGTTCGCGCCTTCGCTCGTCTCCCTTCCATGGTGCCGCGGCGACATGGCCATGAGGGCACAAGTCAAGGCGCTTGTGCGTTGTGAGACGACCGTCAATTTGTTTTCTCATGCAAGTCCTCGCCTTCTCGTGCTGGAACCCGTCGGCTTTTTCCATTCACCGAATGCAGACCCTCGACGAAAAGCAGATGGCCATGGCGGCGGAGGAGGAGAAGAAGCGACGACACGACGTCATGGCGCATGTCCACGTCTTTGGACAGATCGCCCCCAAGGCCGCTGGCATTATTCAGTGGGTTGGGATACGAGGAAATCTTGCAGTCCATCCACTCCCCGGAATTTATCTCACCGGGTGCCCACCCCACCGCCTCTGCCTTTATCCCCCCTCCCCACCCCCACCCCCGCGCCGAGCAGCCTTGGCGCGACCTCCTGCTTCGTAACAGACAACGCAGATCTTATCTTCCTCCGCCGAGGACTTGACCTGCTCCTTCCCAAGCTCGCCATCGTCATTGCGCGTTTCACCGCCTTCGCCGAAAAGTATAAGGATCTCCCGACGCTCGGTTTCACTCACTTCCAACCTGCCCAGCTCACCACGGTCGGGAAGAGAACAACGCTGTGGATTCAGGTGAGGGGAAAATGCTTGTCTAGGGCCTCGACTCTAATCAAACCGTCTCTGAAATGTCCCATTGTGCCGTCGATCTGATCCTTGCTATTCGGCCTTTGATCTCGCCGCAGGACCTCCTCTGGGATCTGCGCAACATGACGAGGGCCCGTGACGACCTCGGCTTCCGTGGTGTAAAGGGCACGACGGGTACGCAGGCCAGCTTCTTGGCTCTCTTTGACGGCGATCACGATAAGGTGAGTCTGGTAAATTCGAACTCACCACTCGTCGCCATCGAGGCACAGTACTGTCTGTCTTCGTGACTTGCTTTTGAGTTGGGGCATCGTTCCTGATCGCCTTCCTGATCGCGTCTTTTACAAGGTCGAGCAATTGGACGAGCGCGTCACCGAGCTCTCCGGTTTCCCCTACGCCTATCCAGTCACGGGACAGACGTACAGCCGCAAGATCGACGTGGACGTGATCAACTCCCTGACTTCGATGGCCTCCTCTGCGCACAAGCTTGCGACGGACATCCGGCTCCTCTGCAACCTCAAAGAGGTCGAGGAACCGTTCGAAAAGGACCAGATTGGCTCGTCCGCCATGGCTTACAAGCGAAACCCTATGAGAAGTGAGAGGGTCTGCGGCTTGGCGAGGCATTTGATGGGATTGGGTGGACACGCGGGCATGACCCAGGCCGTCCAGTGGTTCGAGAGGACTTTGGATGACAGGTGAGTCACGCAGTTTGCTGGGAAGCACGTACATACGTTCTCCGTGTTTTTGGACAAGCTCCCGCTATTAGGTTATTGGGTCACGCCGGGTTGTGTCATTTCACCCTCTCATCCTCCTTCTTGTTCTTCTATTGCCCTCCCAGCGCCAACCGCCGTGTCCTTATTCCCGAAGCCTTCTTGACGGCAGACATTATCCTCTCTGTCCTCCAAAACATCTCCGAAGGACTCGTCGTCTACCCCGCCATCATCGCCCGAAGGATCGGAGAGGAGCTGCCGTTCATGGCCACCGAGAACGTCATCATGGCCATGGTTCGCGCTGGCGGGGACAGGCAGGTTTGTCATGAGAAGATCAGGGTGCTGAGTCATCAGGCTGCTCGGTGAGTGTTGGCAGGGCGGGATGGCGAACGATTGAGCTCCATGACCCATCTGACCGTCCTTCCTTTCCCATTTACCTTCGTTCTCCCCGTTTATCCCTTCACAGCGTGGTAAAAGAGGAGGGCGGCTCGAACGACCTGATCGCGCGAATCCGCGCTGACCCCTACTTCACCCCCATCCACTCCCGCCTCGACGCCCTGCTCGAGCCATCCACCTTTATCGGCAGAGCTCCGCAACAGGTGGACTCGTTCGTCCAGAAGTGGGTCAGGCCTGCGTTGGAGCCTTGGAAGGCGCAGGTAGAGAGGGCTGCGAAGGTCGAGTTGAACGTGTGAGCTTGGTTTTGGCTGTAGCGGACGATGATGCGTAGGCGGTTTGTACAGGTGGCTCGGTTGAGCTCGAACTACTATGCCAAGACCGCTCGTCTTCTTGGCTTGTCGGAGGAAAAGGCTGAGGCGCTCCGGCGAAGCGGCTCAGAGGGATGATACATAGACGCCGCCTCAATGAACGAATGTAGATCTGATTAGACAAACCATGCTCTCAGATGGTGCCCGTCGTTGACCTATCGCTGCACGGAGCCGAACATTTCGGTTTCCGTGCGCGGTGCGCTGTCGACGCTCCCAGGCAACTGTGCGCAGCTGTGCGTGGGGGTATACGGAAGACCCGTCACGTTCATCTACCATGACCTCCAGTAGCCGGAACCATCCGCCAGGAGGAACGAAAGCGTCCAGGCGCTTCTGCCGCAGCCGCGAATGTCGACGACGCTCGTCAATCAAACCACCACCGCGCAATTCTTTCCCACTACCACACCGAGACAAACGGACAAAGCTTGGTGAGTACGGTCGACATCGACGGAGAAGTGAGGGAAAGGCAGGAGAGATGGAAGCGCTCGATTTCTCCCTCCTTTGCGCGGTCGAGCTAGCGGACTCCGGAAGGTCCCTTTGGAGAACTACTCTGTTGTCCATGCTCTCAGATTTACCCCTTCCTTATCTCTTTCTTTTTTCCCTCCCAATTCTTGCGTTGGTTCCTGTTCTCGACCCTTTGCGGATACCTACCCAACATGACCCGGCTTGACGTCGGTATCGTTCCTTCTGGTCGGTCCGCTCTCGCTGTGCACGCTTGCTGGCCGGCCTCGCCTCTCCCTTCTTTGTTACAATTTGTCTCATAATAGTGACACAACAGACATGGCCGCCCCGCACTCTATCAAGGGACCGGCTCCAGCGCCGACGGTATTCCCCGGCGCCGGCAACCTGCGCATCGCCATCGTGCACGCCCGGTGGAACATGGAGGTCATCGAGCCCCTCCTGCAGGGCGCGCTCGAGTCGCTCGACAAGGCCGGCGTCAAGCGCGAGAATGTGGTCATCGAGAGCGTGCCAGGGAGCTATGAGCTGCCGTTTGCCTGCAAGAGGTAGGTCGGCAACCAGTGGAGTAGAAGGCCTGCACCTTGCCCGCGGTCTGGAGACTCGGCAGGAGTTGCTCGGAGCCGCAAGGTTGACTCGTGTTTTTCCGCGTCCTCTAGCATCATATCAGCCTCCCAAATTCAAGCCTCGTCGAATGCCTCCGACTTGATGTCCGCTACTGGCTCCTTGCTCGACATGTCTTCTCCAGGTACCCCCACGGGATCCACGTCGACCAAAGCGCTCAAGCGACCCTTCGATGCGGTGATCGCCATCGGTGTGCTCATCAAAGGCTCCACGATGCACTTCGAGTACATCTCCAGCGCTGCCACTGATGGCCTGATGAGGGTTCAGCTTGACACCGGCGTTCCCGTCGTGTTTGGCATCCTCACCGCGCTCACGGAGGACCAGGCGTTGGAGCGAGCGGGCGTTGGGAGGGGAGAGAAGAAAGGTCACAATCACGGATTGGACTGGGGTACGGCTGCGGTGGAGTGAGTGCAACGTTCCCGCTCATTCTTTCCGCTCTCCTCATCATATCTTCCCTCTGGCTCTGGGAGGGTGGCAAGACTCGACGTGAGGGGGACGGTGCACAAGGATACCTTTGCTCACATCGCCTTGCGTCTTGAACCTTTCTTGTCCACGATCATCGCAGGCTCGCATGCAAGTTGAACAGGTGGTCCGAGGGCAAGCTCGGCGCACAGTGAAAAGGAAAAGGAAAGCGTCAGTCCGATCACAACGGGTATCGCGGTGCGCCTTAGCCGGAATCGCGTGGCACGAGTAGAGTCAGAGGCGGCCATGTCGCGGGTGCGGATGTTCAAGTAGCGAAGCCAAATGTAGTGGAGCCGTCTCATACCCGAGCGGGATGGTTTGAAAAATAACGCCATTTTCTTGTCCACGCCAGCCAAGCTGGACAAAGCTCGTGACGACGCCGGCATGACGGCGACGTCGGCCGGAACACTTTAGCAGTTAACTTGACTTGGACCGAGCCATTGTCCATTTTTATTAACTGAAAGGTTCAACCACGAGACAGGGAAAGACAGACGAAGGAGAACGGAAGCGGAGGAAAGAAGGGACTGCCGCCGCGCTTCTTCCGATCACGAGACTGCCGGTGGAGACGGCAAATAAAAAGAGAGACTTGACCCGTCCCTCCTCTTTCTCTTCGAACATGGTCCTATTTCCGCTAAAAAAACCCCGAGGTGGGGCGAGAGGTTTGAACACGGGACCGACGATCGACGACCAACGGACGACGGACGACGGGGGGTTGAGCGAGCGAGGGATCAGCGGTACATGTCACTCGTCTCGGCGTTTGCCATGAACCTCCAAACGGCCTCGACGCCCAGATCCTCCGGGTCGTCCTTGAGGCTGATCTCGGGCTCGGCGCCGGGGGAAGGCGGCGCGCCTTGATAGAGCATTTTGCCCTGAAAGGGGATAGATAAGATTGGGGGGGGGGGGGGGCGGAGAGAGCGAAGGCCGATGAAGAAAGGAGGAGGGGAGGGAAGGAAAAAGGGATGATGAGCGGGGAAGAGCAAGAGGAGACGAAAGCAAAGTCGGTCGGCCGGCCGGCTCACCAATCCCAGGGAGAGCTTGATCATCGGCGGAGCGGGCCTGAATTCGGCCATCTCCCACTCGTCCTCCTCCTCTTCTTCTTCTTCTTCTTCGTCTCCACTACCTTCAGCTCCCTCGCGTCCGCGCTCGGCCGAGTCCGCGCGTCCGACCTTGGAATGGCTATTTTCTTCCCCATTCGTCGAATCGGCGTGCCACTTGCCAGACTTGAGCTTCCTCCTCACCTCTTCCCACTCCCGTCTCTCCCTCCTCTTCACCTCGGCCCTCTCCTCCCTGTCTATGCTCCTCAACACGTTCTTCGCCGCCACGTCCGCCATCCCCCAAGCCTGGTAGCCGGCCTTGATGGCGCCGAACGCGTCGACGCAATCGCCGATCGCGTACACGTTCGGCCATCGTTCCGTCAGCGTCAGCCCTTCGTCGTCGTCGGCGTCGTCGCCCTTGTCCGCCGCTCCATGCTCCTCCCCGGCCCGATGACGATGCGCCCTCTTCCTCTCCAACTCCTTCCTCTTGCTCTCTTCGATCGCACACGCACACGCACACGTGCCTCCGTTCGGAGCCGCCTCGCAAAACGGCAAGGCCTTGGGAAGTTCGGTGAGAGAGGAAGGAAAGGAAGAGCGGATGACTTGGAGGGTGGACGAGACGCGGACGAGCTTTGTGAGAGGGTCGATGGAGGAAGGGGAGAGGCTGGCGAGCACCGACGAGCACGGCTTTTGGCCCGTGCACAGCAGCTGTTCGAGTAAGAGGATAGGAGGATGGTGAGGCGACGACGAAGGAAAGGACAGACAGAGGTCGGAATGAAGCACAGGCGAAACTCACCAGCAGGTCAGCCTCAAATTCCTTCCCGCCCGTCGTCCGTACCCGCTTCCTCTTCCCGCCGTCTCCAAATCCGCTAGGCCCATCTTTCTCCCACTCCCTACTCAAACAGATCCGTTCGCCGAGCACGACTTCAACGCCCAGTTCCCGAAGGCGGGAGAGGACGATGTCATGTATGCGAGGGTCGAAGGAAGGGAGGAGTTGCTTGCGCGAGTGGATCAGTGTGACGCGCTTGGAAGGGCCGTGATGCGAGGCTATGTCGGTTGCGAATTCTGAGAAACGGGAAGAAGAAAAAGGCGCCGGGCGCGGGGGGGGGAGGACAAGTGGGCTCGTGTTAGGGATGCGTCTCAGCAAAGGGCAGCCTGGATCGATCAGACATGAAGAGCGCGGACTCACCGACGCCCAAAGCGCCTCCACCGACGATGACGACATCTCCAGCCTCGTTAACCTTTCTCTGACACTCTTTCATCCATTCCATGCCTGCCTTCTTCGTCCTCGCCTCCGTCCGGAGCGGGTCGGGGAGGTGTGAGCCGAGGGCGTAGATGAGGTGGGTGTACGGTATGCGGACGGAATCGGAATCGGATTCGGATTCGGAGGACGGCGAGGCGGGCTGGACGACGACGTGGGTAGGCGTGATGTGCTTGGCAGTCGCGTGGAGGACGAGGTGCGGGTGAGCATCCTCGAAGCCCTCGGCCACCTTTTCCGCGCCTCCATCGTTCTCTTCCACCGCGTCTTGCAGATCCCCACCAGACCCTGACTCGACTTGGACCTCGACGTCAGCCAAAGAAGAAAACGACGACGAAGAAGAAGATCTTGGCCGACCTTGTTCGTCGGCACCGATCTCCGCTCTCGCCTCGGTCTCTTTGCGCGCCTCTCCGAGCTGCTTGACCTCCATGAGAGGCCGCCGCTCTCCTCGATTCTCATCGCCGGAAGGTAAAAGCGCATTTGGCGCGACTGCGGGCCGGGCGCCGCGGGACAAGGCGAGCCTCGTCTTCTTCGAGGCGACGAAGGGGGGGTTATCAGAGGACGTGGACGGCTCGGAGGAAGCATCAGAGGAGGAGGAAGAGGGAGAGGAGGAGGAAGAAGACGAAGGCGAGGATGCAGAGACGGGAGCGGAGATATCGGACGTGGATCGAAGGGAAGGCGAGGAAGCGGAGCCGGAGCCGGAGAGAAGAGAAGGGCCATGGCCATCGACGACTTGCTGTATGCTCGCGCTGCCCGAGTACGTGACATGCTGTTGTGGCTCTCCTTGGGCTTGGACTTGGCCTTGGCGCGCCGAGGCTCGCCTCTTGGACCTCTGCCTCTGGAGACGGCCAAAGAAGCTGGCCTTGCCGTCGTCGGCGCCCTTGCGCGTCATTCTCGGCGTGACCTCGCCGGGGGCTAAACGTTCGAACGAGTGCTTGATGGACAGAGTGTGTGGGTGCGCTGCGGAGAAAGGGGGCGGGGAAGGGGTGCGGGAGACGGGTCGAGAAGGGGCTTTGCCGAAGAGGTCTGTATAGGGGATGAAAGCCTTGTGCTCGTGTCCGGGCACGACGCCGAAGCGGGGGAAGACGTAGAGGTCTATCCGGCGGGGGGCGGAAGCGATGAGCGTCGGGGCGAGGAAGCATACACGAAAAGAGGATACGCACGATTCATGTGGCTATTCCGTTCGACAAGGATGACGCGATGCGAGGGTGGAAGACGCTGGGCGAGGACGGTGGCTGCGTGGGTGCCTGATGAGCGCGAGGCGAAGAGAGGCGAGGCGAGGCGAAGAAAGGGATGCAATGGAGAAAGAGAGCGCGGAAAGTAAGACGACCTATCGCTCCATCAAAGCGTGCGTCCGAGGCGCATGATGCTCGGGAACGGCGAAGGGGGTAAAACGGGGGAAAGAGAAGAAAAAGCGAACTGACCGCCATAGCTGCCACCTAAGATGACGACATTCTTCGTCCCCTCGCCAAGCGCCTTGAACGAGGACGGGGACGGGGCAGGCCCGAGGGCGGCGGCGGACGTAGGCATGGGCGAGGGAGGTGGAGGATGAGAGGAAGGCGAGAGAGGAAAGGGTGGGCGCGACGAAGAAGGGCGGGAAGAAGGTTGTGAGGGAGGGAGGGAGGGAAAGAGGAAGGGAAAGAAGAGACGCGCGCGGTGGACGGTGGCGCGAGAAGACGGAGGAGAGGGCGTTTGGGCGAGCGACGGCGGGTGTCTCGGGTGATCGGAGGGAGGAGAAGGTGGGACTGTGTGGTGGTGGTGAGCAGAGGAGGGAAGAGCGAACGCGAAGATCGGCGAGTAGTTGGGCTTGCCGGCGGGAGTGGTAGTGGTAGTAGGAATGGGTCGGGAGAAGGGAGAGGGAGATTTGATTGATCGCTAATCAGATGTGGGTCAAATCCAAATCCTTCCTTCTTCCCCGACCGGGACCGGTGCGGTGCGCGATTTGCAGCCGATACAAACACCACGGCACGACACGGCGCGGATCGCCCTGCCCGGCCCGGCACACGCCTCCGTCACAAGGCCAAATAGCAGACCGACCAGAGAGAGGCACGCCGCAGCGAAGAGCGAGCACGCTCCAACCCACCCGACCGACCGACCCGACGGGACGCGACGCACGCGGGCGGGACATCCAAAAGCGAGAGCGAGAGCGAGGTGTGAGGGAAGAAAAGGAGAAGGAGAAAGAGAAAGAGGAGGCGCTCCAAATCCGTCCGTCCGTCCAGTCGTACGTTCCGCGTGTGGTCTGTCGCCGTCGCGTTCTCGGAAGGACGGCCCTCTTTCCTTCTCACCAAGCTCACGATCGAAAAGGAGAAAAGAAAAAGAGAAAAGGAGAAAGCCCTCCCAGTCCCAGTGCTCCGCCGGCTAAAGAAAGAAAAAAAAAAAAAAAGGAAAGGACAAGAACACAGCACAGAAGAGAGAGGACGGTCTTCTCTTGTTCGACTGCTCAGAATAAAATACAGGGCCGAAGCGAGTTGAGGCGAGGCGAGTGCGAAGCTTCGAGGCCAAGAGAGAGGCGAGGCGAGTGCGAGGAAGGAGTGGATCGGAGGAGGGGGACGGGCAAAGACGGTAGGCAGGCAGGCGCACGCGTGGGCGAGGGCGGGCGATCAGATAAGATAGCCCCGGCGATCGCGTCGCCATCATTGCAGCGGCTCGCTGCTCGTGGAGAGGCGATTGAGGTGAAGGTACACGTCTGTGCCGTACCTGGCCCATCCGAAACGGCGTTCACACGGAAGGCGCGCCGACGTCAGCGACTCTTACGTCCTTCCAGCAAGCAAGCAAGCATGAAGACGGCTGGTGATCGCACTCACCCCTCCATCGAGATGAGCTTGAGATCTCCGCCGAAATACCGTGCGTACTTGCGGGGGGGCGGCGAGGGAAGGAAAAAAACGAGCGGGAAAAACGGGTCAAGCAGGGACAGGACGACGTCAGCGGCTGAGCGTCATCAAGGGGGCACGACCAGACAGACAGAGGCAAGCTCACCAGCCGAGCCAGCGGCAAACCGTACCCGAACCCAGCCATCGGGGCCTTGAAATCGGTCGCTGCGAAATCAGGGTCTGCGAAAAAAAAGGAGGATGGCGAAAGACACGTCAAGGCTCGTCCACCACACCCGAGTCGACATCAGCGGGAGCGCTCATCGCCATGAGGGAGGGGAGGCGAGGCAAGTGGGTCGGTCGGTCGGGCATGCTCCGTTCGTCGTCACTCACCGAGGCCTTCGGGTTGGGCGGTGGTGTACATGTACGTCCACACGAGGGGCATGGCGCTGAACGACAAATGTGGGGATGCGAAACGACCGCCCGTCAGCTCGAGCGCGATCACGATCGCGGAAGCGCGAGCGACAAAGACACACCTTCGCGGGATCCCGCCGCCCTCGTCGGTAATCTTGATCGTGATATCTTCCTGCCCCTCCACGACGATCACCTTGATGGGCGGAAAGTGGTCTTCTGCCTCCACGCCATGACGCTCGACGACGGCTCGGAGCGAGTTTTTAAGGAGCTCGAAGAGCATGTGCTGAAGAAAGACGGGAGGGTTCCGAACGGTTCAGCGTCCCTGCCGAGGCCCCAGGAAGAGCGAGCGAGCGGTAGAGCGCCTCGAGGACGTTCGGGTGGAGGACAACTCACGTTCAAGTGGCTCGGCAGGTACATGAACGTAAGGTTCTTTGGACAGACGAGCTGAACGGGCGGGCCCTTGAAAAGGCCATAGTGCTCCTCGCAGACGAATCGGGCGTTTTCGATGGCCTCATGGGCGATTTCCCGGACGTCCGTGTTGGTGCAGATGATGCCCACGTACTCCTCCGCCGGCGCCGCATCCGCCGCCGTCTTGCGTCTCCGGTGCGCGTCCCGGGACGACGGCGCGGAAGAGGCGTAGTTGAGGGCGATGTGTTGGCCGATGAGGATCCGGATACCGATCCGGGACATGTAGAACCGGTCTAGGAAATCTTGCACGTGCGAGTCGATGTTCGCTCCCGCTCGCGCTTTCTTGTATTCCAAAACGCCTTGGGCTGGCGAGCGAACGAGCGAGGAAGAGAGGAGGAAACTTGGGTGAGACGCCGAGTGGTCGGGCATGGGGCCGGCGTGGGCCTCCACCGGGAGGGAGGCACACGCCGTCCGTCCCACTTACCGACCGTGGTCACGACGGGATCGTGTCTCTTCTTAATGTTCTCGAGCAGCCTCGTGAAATTTTCGTTGTAGTCGTGCACTTCTGGAGGCCAGTCTATGTTGGCGGGGTTGGCATAGTATCTGAAGGCGTGCGGGAGACGGGTGCGGTCAGCATGGAACGGTGAGACGCCGGCTCGGCAGCGAGAGCCTCGCTTCTGACTGACATTGACTCCAACGGGATCCTCCGCTTCAGGGCCCCCTCCTTGCCACCAGCCCCGTTGCCGTTCCTCCGACTCGGCTTCGTCGTCGCCTCGAGCATGCTCGGGTTCGGCGTCGTCTCCGGCAGGTGCGCGTGGTTGGAGTTTTGCAGGGCCTCTCGTACGGCGGAGGGGATCGTCGGTGGGGGGAAGTTGATGAGTTCCTAAGGACACGGGCGGGATGTGGGTAAGGGGGTCACTCGGTGATTGGGCCGCCGAGAAAAAGGACTCACTTCGAACGACTGGGCATACCAGTTCTTGACCTGCGGGGGGGGGGGGGGGGGGGGGGGAAACCAGAGACCGGGGGGGGCATGAGCGACCAGTCGGTCTATCTAGTGCGACGGCCGGGAGGCGAGTGAAGAGGCAAGAGCACGCACCTTGATGATAGAAGGCATCTTGGAGAGGTCGTTGGGGAGCTCGTCCAGCTCCTTGACGCGATGTGCGAGCCGAACGGGGAGCTCCTCTGCGGACGAACAGGCGGGCGAGAAGGGAGTGAGCGGGAGGCGACGCTTGACCCGGCTCGAGCGTCCGTGTCTACTCACCAGCCAAGAACCGGCTGGCCTGCAAGAGCGTGCCCTGGCTGGGGTGCTTGCCGAACTGGACCATCTGCCTGAGGGAGACGCCGGTCTGAGGGAAGGAGGCAAAGTGCCTGATCTTGGAGGCGAGGCCGGGGGTGATGTTGAACACCATCTTGCAGGCCGTCCGTGCGTTCTTCGTACGGCCGCTCGTGCTCGTTCGCCTGCCCTCCGTCCGGGGTGTGTGGTGTGGAGGGTGGAGGGAGAAGGGTAGAAGCGGGGAAGGAGGTAGGGCGAGCCAGCTTGACTCGTGTGAGCAAAGGAAGGACGGCGAGGTGCGGAGGCAATTGGACGACGGTGGCCGGGGCGATCGACGGCTGATGAGGGGGCGATGGAGGGGTTCGGAGGACGCTGACGACGTTGACGACGAGCGGGGTCGTCGAACGGCTGGGCTGGCGTTGTCTTGGCGTAGCTCTGCGCTGCTCAGCTGTCGGTGGAGTGCTGGTGTGTGTGTGTGCGTCTGTCCAACTATCTGTCCATCTCTTTCTTTCTTTCTTTCTTTCTTTCTGTCTGCCTGTCTCTCTCTCCGTCCATCTCTCCCTCGCACCGGGCGGGCGATGGCCGTGAATACCGGGGCACGACGAGCCGGAGCGATCGGACGGAGGCGGGGCTCCTCGTGGCGGCCATCGGAGCAGACCGGGATGGACCGGCTGCGAGCTGAGCCGGTCGATGCCGGGGCGGGGGACGACGGCGATCACGCGCAGACGAGGCGAGGGCAACGATGTGAGTGAGCGCAAGCAAGTGGGTAGCGACTGATGAGCGATGAGCAATGGAATGCTGGATCGTGACGGAAGGACGAACGGACGGCCGTGGAAGGATCGCAGCGTCAAGTGCCGACTCACACCTCATCCATCTCGGCCAGTACTTAAAGAGGTAAGCCTCGGCATTCCGGTCCAGCGTCTCTCCCTCCCAACGCCCGCCGTCGTCTTCATCCATCCTATCCGCATCCTCGGCGAGAGCGAGTACGTATAAGGAAGTGAGTAGCCTCGTCCACTCCGGATCTCCGTCCTCGCTCCTCCTACGCTCCCGCCCCGCAAGCCAAGGCCCGCGCTGACCGACATCTTCTCCCCTCGCCTCCGTCGTCACGCCGATCGAAGACACACAGCTGAACAGCTTCAGGTGCACGAGCGTACGGTATAAAACGGCCAGCCACCCATACTTGAAGCCGTCCCGCTGTCTCTCACATCCCCTCTAACTGTCGCCACCGCCAGCAACCTACTACCCATCATGTCGTCGTACCCTGAAGGCGTCAAAGTCCTCGGTGAGCATGCATGCCGTCTCGTCTCGACTTGGCCCCGTACGCCGACGTGCATCCTCACCCGCACTCACCTTGTCCCCCCCTCCTTCGACCCGCAGGCGAGGTCAAAGGCGCTCACGCCACCGTCCTCACGCCTGAGGCGCTCAAGTTCCTCGCCGTCCTCCACCGCGCCTTCGAGCCCGCCCGCCAGACCCGCCTCGCCGCGCGCCAGCTCCGCCAGGCCCAGTTCGATCAGGGCATCCTCCCCGACTTCCTCCCCGAGACCAAGCACATCCGCGAGGACCCCTCTTGGCAAGGTGCCCCTCCCGCGCCCGGCTTGGTCGATCGGAGGGTCGAGATCACCGGTCCGGTCGATCGCAAGATGGTCATCAATGCGCTCAACAGCGGGTGAGCGTCCCTCCGTCTCCTTCTCTGCCGCTGTCCCCCTCTCGCTGACCTCACGACTCGCCCACCCCACCCTTCGTCCCTCGTGCAGCGCCTACACCTACATGGCCGACTTTGAAGACTCCTCCGCGCCTACCTGGCTCAACTGTCTCGACGGCCAGGTCAACCTTCGCGACGCTATCGCCCGCAAGGTCGACTTCAAGCAGGCCAGCACGGGCAAGGAGTACAAGCTCAACGATCCCAAGACGCTCGCTACGCTCCTTGTCAGGCCTAGGGGCTGGCACCTCAACGAAGACCATGTGGTCATCGATGGCAAGCCCATCGCCGGAGGCATCTTCGGTTCGTCTCCTCTCCTCTCCGTCGACCGTCATCCGTCTCTCTCTCACCACCTTCATTCGTGCCTTGCTCATCGCCTTTCTTCCGTGCCCACCGACCCCCCCGCCCTTGCAGATTTCGGCCTCTACTTCTTCCACAACGCCAAGCGTCTCATCGCCAACGGCCACGGCCCTTACTTCTACCTTCCCAAGATGGAGAGCCACCTCGAGGCTCGGTGAGTGGAGCCGATCCGCGCTGGCTGGGCGCCCACTTCTCGACGCTCACGAGCTATCAACCTCTCTCTTTGTCTCCTCCATTATTCCTTTTTCCCACCATCGGCCCCCTCCTGACAGCATCTGGAACGACATCTTCAACGTCTCCCAAGACTACATCGGTATCCCCCGCGGCACGATCCGCGCCACCGTGCTGATCGAGACCATCACCGCCGCGTTCGAGATGGAGGAGATCATCTACGAGCTCAGGGATCATTCCGCTGGCTTGAACTGCGGGAGGTGGGACTGTGAGTGGCGAGCGGTGCCTTCTTCGTTTTTGTCGTTCTTTCGTTCGTTCGCTCACTCTATCGAGTCTTTCTTCCTCCGCTCTCAGACATCTTCTCCTTCATCAAGCGCCAGCGCTACAACAAGAACGCCGCCGTCTTGCCGGACCGGAGCACCGTCACTGTAGGTTTCAAGTTTCATGGCTTTGCTTTTACGTCTTGCTCCTTTGGCCAAGATCGTACCCTTGTTTTTCGCACGTGATGACCATCCTTGCTGACTGGTTTGAAAACCGCTCCTGTGCGTCTCCCTATCCGCTCCGGCTCGCCCTGTTCGTCTCCCTACCTGTCCCGGCTCGCCCTGCAGATGACCGTCCCCTTCATGCGCGCCTACACGTCGCTCGTCATCCACACCTGCCACAAGCGAGGCGTGGCTGCGATCGGCGGCATGGCGGCCCAGATCCCGATCAAGGACGACGCGAAGAAGAACGAGGCGGCGATGAAGAAGGTGACCGAGGACAAGCTCCGCGAGGCTGTCGACGGTCACGACGGCACCTGGGTCGCCCACCCCGCCCTCGTCAAGATCGCTTTGGACATCTTCAACAAGCACATGCCGAGCCCGAATCAGGTCAGTTCGGTCTCCGAGAGCCGACGAGTCGGGTGAACACCCGCAACGGCCCCACTAGTCGAAGTCGCTGACGCTCGTTCCCCCCTTGCTGCTTGTCCCCGCGAATCGAAACCTACAGTACCACGTCCGTCGCCCCGAGGTGAGCGTGTCGGCACTCGACCTCTTGAACACCAACATGCCCGGAACGATCACCGAGGCCGGCGTCAGGTCCAACGTCGCTGCGTGAGTTTGTAACCTCTTCGTTACCGTTTGTCACGTCTTCACACACACGTTGACCTTTTCTGGCTTCTTCCTCCAGCCTGCTTGGTTACTGCGGCGCCTGGGTCGTCGGTATCGGCTGCTCCCCTCTCAACTACATGATGGAGGACGCAGCGACGGCGGAGATCTCGCGTGTCCAGCTCTGGGCTTGGACTTACCACGGCGCTCAGACTGTGAGTCTCGATGCCGCTTGCGCCCGTCGCCAAACCATGCTTTGGGATGTTCATCATGCCTTACCCCGTCCCCTTCTTCGCTTCGCTCGCTCACAGGACAACGGCGCGAAGATCACGACGGACTACGTGGACCGCATCGTGGACGAGGAGGTGAAGAGTCTCAGCGCGGCCAACAAGAGGCTCGCGCCCAAGTACGAGCTGGTGGCCAGGTACATGAAGGACCAGATTCGTCGCAAGGCGCCCACCGAGTTCTTGACCGTCGATCTGACGCCGCACCTCGAGTGAGTCGTCCGTCGTTTTTGGTTCTTCTTCCCCAGTCCGAGTCCGAGTCGTTCCTTGCGCGCCTTCACCTTCGCCAGGCCGGCCTGACTGACCGGAATCTCCGCTTGTCCGTTCCACTCCACAGCGACTACGCTTCCACCGAGCCCGCCAAGCTCTGAGCGAAATCGTCGAACGCCAGAGCCATCCATCTCTTTCCTTTCTGTACCACTCACTTCCATTCCCGCCCGGTTCTCTCCCTTCTTCGGTCCCCCGCTTCCTGTCCTCGGCGCTATTTTCCACGATTTCCCCCCCTCTTTTCCGTCACGCCACGCCATCCCATCCATCCGTCTGCTTTTCCTTTTCGTTCAGCAAGTGTCATCAAATGAATGGCCTTGCCGAGGCGAAGATACACGCGCGTATCTTGTACGTAGTAATAAACCAAACAGGGAGGTGGTGAATCGACGTCGGTAGTAGTCCCAGTCGTCCGCGCCGGGATCTCTTTCTCTTTATTTTACTAGCAAACAAAGCGACGATGGACCAAGATTTGACTTCATATCGACTCGGGCACGTACGCTACGTGTGCCTGCCTTCTCCGCCAAAGGCCGCCTGTGACCGAGCGGCTCTCCGCCGCCTAGCCGAGCGTGGGAAAACCGCAGTGTTTCTCTCTGTCCTCCTCTCTCCTCCTCTCCGACCTTCCGGCTCGGATCGAAGTTGGCCGTCCATTCTTGGCTCTCCTTCCGCTTGGCGGCAGAGCGAGTGACTCGTCGCCGCACGTCCTTCTCTCTGGCTCTCTCGTCATCGACAGAGGTCCTCTTCCACTCCTTCTCTTCCCCTTCCCTCCCTACCACCTCCCCTTCCCTCTCTCCATCCATGTGCGGCATCCTCGCGTGTCTCCTCGCCGACTCGGGCGTCAACTGCGCCACGGAGATCAGCGAGGGTCTCTCCCTCCTCCAGCATCGCGGTCAGGATGCGGCCGGCATCGTTACATGCGGCCAAAAGGGACGCTTCTACCAGTGCAAGGCCAATGGCATGGTCAGGGACGTCTTTGACGAGGCTGGTCTTGCTCGTCTCTTTGGCAGCATGGGCGTTGGACACGGTGAGTGTACGAGCCACCACGGCGCTTCGCGTTCTTCCAGGACCGAGGGAGGAAGTTCATGTGTCGCGTCTTTTCTCTCTCACACATACACACCCTCTTCCACTCCCTCTTCGTCCTTTCTGACCCCACAGTTCGCTACCCCACCGCCGGTTCCTCCAACCACGCTGAGGCTCAGCCCTTCTACGTCAACAGTCCGTACGGCATCGTCTTCGCTCATGTGCGTTAACCCTTTCCCGCCGAACCCACCGGTCCACGCTGACGCCGTTCTCATCTCACCGTTTGCGCCTCGTCTCCAGAACGGCAACCTGATCAACACCCAGGAGCTCAAGTCCTTCCTGGACGCCGAGGCTCACCGTCATATCAACACGGATTCCGACTCGGAACTTTTGCTTAACATCTTTGCCAACAACTTGCAGAAGACCGGCAAGTTTCGGTGAGTGCCTGTCCGCCTTGTAACGAGCTCCTACCGTCGGGGCGCGGAGAGAGACTGGAATTCGCGGACGTCTGCTTGTCGGCTTGCTTCCTCGCCCTGTCCCATCTTCCGAAACTTGCCCTTGCTGGGTAGTCGGGTAGTCACACCGTGACGTTTCTCTCCGCGCCCCCTGCGCTCCCATACCCAACCCCCGGAACCCCGGGGCCGCGGCCACGACTTAGCTACTTTTTCCACCATCTCACACCCGCTGCGGCTCCTTATTTTCTCTTTCCCCTCGCTCCCAGTATCAACGAAGAGGATATCATGACCGCCCTCCGCGACATGATGGTCCAGGCACGCGGCGCCTACGCCTGCGTCGCCATGCTCGCCGGCTTCGGTATCATCGCTTTCCGCGACCCCAACGGCATCCGACCGCTCGTGCTCGGCAAGCGCAAGACCGAGAAGGGGGGCACGGACTACATGTTCGCTTCCGAGAGCGTCGTCTGTGACGCCCTCGGGTACGACCAGTTCGAAGACGTCAAGCCAGGTGAGAAACGAGCGGTCGCTCCATGTCGCCAGGAGAGGCTCAACAACAGACTCGCTTAATTTTCCTCTTCCTCTTCCCTCGCCTGCTTAGGCGAAGCGGTCATCATCACCCACACGAACGTCACTCGCCGAGTCCTACAGTCTGGCCGGACGTTTGCCCCCGACATCTTCGAGTATGTCTACTTCGCTCGCCCCGATAGCGTGCTCGATGGGATCAGCGTCTACCGTAGCCGGATGGCTATGGGTGACGCCCTCGCCGGAGAGGTGCGCAGGGTGATCGAGAGGGAAGGCGGAACCGCGAAGGGAATGGGTGTGGACGTCGTCATTCCGGTGAGTCCGTTGGCCGTTGGTGAGGCAAGGCCCGCCCGATCCGATGATTAAATTCTTTTGGCCCCGCCCGGCTCTTCTGGCCCTCTCCCCTTCAGGTCCCGGACACGTCCCGTGTCGCTGCTCTCCAAGTTGCCCAAAACCTCGGCGTGCCCTACCGCGAGGGCTTCGTGAAGAACCGATACGTGGGTCGGACTTTCATCATGCCGGGCCAGCAGATGAGGCGGAAGAACGTGCGGAGGAAGCTCAATGCGATGGCGCTCGAGTTTGCCGGAAAGAACGTACTTCTCGTCGACGGTGAGCTTTTACGCTCTGATGTTTTCGTTTAGGGCGCGAATCCACGCATATGCCCGCGCATACACGTCTCGGCCTCTCTCTGATTTCTGGCCCATCGCCGTCGCGCTCCTTACAGACTCGATCGTCCGCGGCACAACGTCCAAGGAGATCGTGCAAATGGCGCGAGACGCAGGCGCCAGGAAAGTGTTCGTCGCGTCGTGCGCACCCGCCATTCGGTGAGTGGTTGGTTAGCCCCGGTATAGGGTCATCCCCGTCCCTCAAGCTCTCCAACCTGGCGCTTTCCCTGGAGGCTCCACCAGCTCACCCGACGCCCGCCTTCGCTCGCCTGACCTCTGCTCAGATACTCTAACGTATATGGCATCGACATGCCCTCGCGGAAAGAGCTCGTAGCGCACGGCCGCACGGAAGCGGAAGTGGCAGCGTACATCAATGCGGACCTGATCATCTACCAGACGCTCTCCGACCTCGTCGAGTCATGCCGACAGTTCAACCCTTCCATCTCTGCCTTTGATTGCTCGGTCTTCACCGGCGAGTACGTCACGGGCGACGTGGACGCGGCGTACCTCGACCACCTGGAGAATCTGCGCAGCGAGAATGCAAAGGCCAAGAAGACGCGCGGGGCCGTCGTCAGCTCGAATTCGACGGCGGAGGAGGAGGCCAACGTCGCTTTGGCCACGGCTCCCGCAGGCTCGAGTCCGTTGAACGGCGCCGTCGACATCGGCCTTTATAACACTTATCGAAGTTAGCCCTGTCGCCGCGCTGCGCTGCCTGATCGCCAGCCATGTCGGAGCTGACAAGCCGACTCAGGATCGGTTCCAGGTCGTTCGTTGAGTTTGATATTACGGTAGAAGAATCAATTTGTACTAGTACACTCTCTGCGGAGAACAAAGGCGCTTGTGGGCCTGCTGGGGCAGTCCATAAGCATTCCATCCATTCATTCATTTATTCCTCGTCCGCGCGCACGGCGCCGCCTGGCTGACCAAGCGGCAGCCATCTGCTCCGTCCGCCATCTCGCCCGTCCTCGAGAGATTCTTTCTCCGCTTATCACCAGAGCGCTCGGTCCAACCCCCGTCGTAGGCTTCCTCCCCCCCTCTTTCTTTCTTTTTCTTTTTCTTTTTTTTTACCCGCAGACAGAAGCTCGCGACAGCCGATTTTCATTTTGCGCTTCGCTTCACTCGCTTCGCCAAAAAAAAAAAAAAAAGGAAACGCCCTCCCCTTCCATCCATCCATGCCGATCACGCGCGACCTAGGCAAGGCACGAGGGCGACCAGCGGGGGCTGCGCAAAAGGCGTTCGAAGACTTTCTCAACCGCAAGGAGTACCTCGCCTTTGACGCCCACGAGGGCTACGTCGGCCGAAGGAGCGTGTTCAGGGGCGCTCCTCACAAGTCTCGTCGTCGTGGTAGTGGTGGCGGCGGCGGCGGCGGCGGCGGTGGAGGCAAGGAGGGAGGAGGAACGGGGGCGAAGAACGGCAGATTGGTGGGCGATATGGACTATGAGCCGCCCCATCTCGACGAGGCAGGGCGACGGAAGCGGAGGAAGGGAAAGAGTAAGGGAGGGGTGGCGGCGGCGGCGGCGGACGTGTCGCCGCCAGGCGTGGCAGTGGGGGAGGAGGAGGAGGAGAACCTGGTGAAGGCCAGGCTGGCGGCGGAGAGTGAGGATTGGAAGAAGCATCACGTCAAGTGAAGAAGAAGGGTATTTTTTTTTGTTTGGTTCTGGTCGACCCAGCGAGGCGGCACTGGCCCACCCAGTCCAGCGCGTTGGATTGGGTGGAGGAACGGGCCGCGCGGCTCAACACCCTCGCTCGCTCGGCTTAAGAGGCGAGCGTGAAACAGATGTACCATAGAGGTCGAAAATTCCCTCCCTTCCCCCCTTCGCAGACAAGCTGGGTAAATGACATCGAATCTCTCGTACCGCCTTTGGCGTTCGCCCGTCGCACGTCCTCAGCGCCCACCCACCCACCCACCCGGTGCGCACCGGTCACCAGATCCGAGACTGGTGGAGGTATAGAAAGAACGGGCGGGGGTCAGACCGACGGACGAAGGACATGACAATGAATGATGTGGTGTGGGGAGAAATTGCCTCTGGACGATCTCGGTCGCAGTACCTACCTTGACCATGTCGTATCGACTGAGCTCCTCGAGCTTGACGCCGCCCTTGCTGGATGGAGGTGCGAGAGTGCCGAGGCCGCCCTTGCCCTTGCCCTTGCCTTTTCCGCCGTCCTCCTTCTCGATCAGCTTGAGAAGATCGGCGTTGTATTGCTGGATGGGCGCGAGGGGGCGAGGCGAAAGCGAAGCGAAACGAAGAGGGGCCCGAGATCAGCCTACGCCTGCGGCTGGCGAGACGAGACGTAAAAGCACCGCCGGCATTCCGCACCTGCTCGTCCTTATCCACGCCAATCGGCGGCCTATCCCGATTGTTCAGCTGGTCCTCCAGCTCTCTCTCTTTCATGCTCGAATAGCGAGCCGAGGCAAAGCTGACGAGGTTCGTCCCGAGGATGAGCTTGAGAGCGATGAGTCTGAGCGCGGACGACGTAAAGGGGAGATGAGGACCGGTCAGTCAGTCACGTCGAGGGAAAACCTCCCGGTTTCGCGGTGATTTGGACGAAAACGGTGGACGGAACGCGGCGTGGAGGACTCACAGAAACCAGGCGATCAGTGCGATGAGCCCCCAAGTGGCGCCCTGAGCGACGCCCCTGACGACCCTGGCCGGAAGGCCATCGGTAGCGAGCGGGAGGCCGTGTATGCCGATCATGGCGATGCCGCCGCGGCGCACGTGGACGTGGTTCGTGTCGGGCACGGCGCACTCGTCGAGATGGGAGGTGTCGACGAGCATGTCGAAGACTTGCGAGGTGACTCGGATGAGAAGACATGCGAGGGGGAGAGCGGCAAAGCCGAGTCGGCGGGCGATGATGGGAGACTGGTCCACGAAGGTGTGCTAAAAGGGAACGGTCGGCTCGAATAAGTCATTCAGCCCAGGCCGATACCGCCCAAGTGGAGTGTGACCCGTCCATACCTTGCGATTGAGCGCCTGGCCAGGCACACCCAGGACGAGGTCTCGACAGAGCACGTCCATAAAGCGTCCGTAGACGGCGGGTCGAATGTGATTAAATTTGGTGATGAAGGCGTGCTTCAGCCAATCGACGAGCATCTCCGAAGCCATGACGATGAGGACGGGCTGCGAGACGAAAAACGCGTGGGTGTCAACAAATCAACGCGACCGCGACGACGACATACGATCGAGTCGCGAGCCGAAAAGCAACCGAGGTGAAGCCGGAGCTTACCGAAAAAATGGTCTCGAGGAGACTGAGAGAGGGTAGAAAGGTGAAAGACGTCGGCAAGGGACCTGAATCGGAGCCGCTGACCTCAACGAGGTTCCGGAAGCCGATGGCGGTGAGCATGAGGGCCAGCTGGAATCGCTCAACGATGTCTGTTCACGAGAGGGGGGAGCACAAAAATAAGAGTGAAGGAGGGCCCACGCAAAAGGACCGTCTTCTCTTCTTCTCATCCGCTCACCGGCACAAGTAAGTTGAAAAAGGTTCTCCTTTTCAAACTTCTTGAAAACGCTCCCTTTAATCTCGACAAACTGGTTGCTGATGAGCAACGTCAACAAAGCGTTATCGTACGAGTTGATGGCCACGTTGAGGGTTACGAGTTGATAAAAGAGGACGAAAGTGTGCGCCACTGCGGGTTGAAAACAAACACATGAGTGAAAAGATGTGAGCTTTCGCGTCGCGTCGTCGGAGCCACCCCCTCCGAAGATCAGGAAGAAGTGCCAAGGAGCGACTCACGGATGTAGGCCAAGCTGAGCAAGAAAAAGCCGAGCGGTCGGAGGTAAGGCTGCGAGCCGTCTCTTCGTCGGGCCAGAGTGACGCGGGAGAAGAGCGAGTCGAGGAGGTCTTGGCCGAACGAGCAGCACAAACGGTCGGCGATCTTGGAGAGGCCGGGAGCAAGAGGAACATCAGCACGAGAGAACGAGAAGTTAAAATCGTCTCAGAGGGAGGCCTCACCTCGAGGACGTTAAATATGACGTGCATCTTGATGATATCCTGACCGCGCACGGAATGGTACATCTTGCTCGCATCCGTCACGCGGTGTAAGATGACGCAGGCCAGGACGACGAGGAGGCCTTTGAGCAGGTCGCACTTATGCGCCGAGTTGAGGAACCTGGGCGACCCACCGCAGGCGGATCGAGTGAGCGAAGGGGAAGGAGCCGTTGACGAGAGGGCGCCGCGCTCACCTTTTCTCCGCGCCGCGGACATTCCACCAAAAGTGGGTGACGAGTTTGTAAAAGGCTACGAAGAAGCGGAGGGGCAGGATGGTAAAAGTGTAGAGGAAGGAATCGAGACAGACGACGAAGCCGAAGAGGATGATCTTGCGCCGAAAGAAGGGGACGTGGTGAATCTTTTTTATTTTCTGGTGGCTTCGATCGCCCGTCGCTCACCTTCTCGATGGCCGAGGGCACGTTGAGGAAATTGGTGACCCTCTCCCACTTCATCTCTTGGGTGCTATCAAAGTCGGTGGCGAGCACCTCTTCCTGAAGATAGTCCCACAGACTGAACGGGAGCGCCTTGAGGCTGACTTTGGCGATTCCATCGGCGGAGAGGTGGGTTAGGGCGTCCTTGTCGACAAAGGTGGTTGAAGATGCGGTGGTGGGGAAGGCGTCAGTGTCGGCGGCGGCGGTGGCGAGCGGAGAGGCGATGGGGGTGAAGCTGGGCTCGAGCAGAGACGGGCTCGGTGACCGGTCGGAGGTAGGAGAGGCGGGTTCGGAAGCGTACCTCTCGCGGTGCCGCTGGCTACCGTGGTCGGAGAGACGAACGGCGGACTGGCCGTCGTCTTCGCCTTCGTCGACATTGCCAAACTCGACAGCGGGACTGACGAGCGCCGCGTCATCATTCTCCTCGAGCGACACATGGCCGTTCACGCCTTGGTAGCTCGCAGGTCCGCGATCTTCTTTTTCTTCTTCATCCTCCTCCTCGTCGTCCAGAATGCCGTTTGCCATAGCCAATCGCTCCTCCACCTCCTCACGCTCGTACAAAAGCTGGCCGACGGACGAGACGCCATCGACCCTCGGTTCACCACCGTCTCTCCAGATCGCCTGGTCGGCGTCAACGTGCTCTTCTGCGGAAGACATCGACCTTTCCTCGCCCCTCCTCGTCGCCGTCGCGTGTTCGTCCGGCTCCTCCTCGTCCACCCATTCGTCGTCGTCCTCTCTGTGTACCGTCGTCGAGGCTCCGTTGGGCAAGTACGATGATCCGCGACCAGGAATGGGAGAGCGGTGGTCATCATCGGTCTGGTCCGATGGGGTCGGAACGAGTTCTGGTCGGAACCGAGAGGAGGCGGAGGAAGAGGAGGGTGGTGGGGAAGGCGGGTGGGAGGACGGGAAGGCGGGCGACGGCAAGGGCAAAGCCGGTAATGGGAGACAAGCCGAGGACGGTCGAGGCTGGAGACGAGACGAGAGTGTGAGGAGGGCGGGAAGGAGAGGCGGTCAGTCGGTCGATCTGTCCATCCCGACCAATTCACCAACCCTTCATCCATTCGCCATCGATCGCCTCCAGCCAGGCAGACGATGGATGTGGGGCGAGGGACCGGTCAGTCGGTCCCCAGGCAGCCGGCGGGCGGGCCGGTTCTCTCCGCTGAGTCGCTCACCTCGGTGCTGGGGCCGTGCGGGAGCGCTTCGGCCGGCGGGGCGTCGTCGTGGTGTGCCGGGCGTTGGTCGGAAGCGTCGACGACGGTGGCCTGATTTTGCATCGAGAAGGAGGACGACGAAGAGAGGGTCGAGTGCGTTCGTGTGTTCGGCTTGCCTTGGCTCGCCGTGGCTCGCCGCTCAGGGTCGGCCGATCATCGGATCGGACTGGGGCTGCGGCGAGTGGTGGGGAACGGGCTGGCGGTGGTGGTGGTCGTCTTCGTGTTCTGGAAGCGGGGATTGGGATGGAAGAAGGCGTACGTACAGTAATTAGGTGCAGCCAGGGAAGACGCCGGCGAGGCGAGGCTTGTCGTGTACACAGTTGCTTGTCGATTGTCTCTTCGCCGGTCTCGGCGTCCTGCTCGAGCCAGTCTGAGTCCGAGTCCGAGCCCGAGCGCCAGGCCAGCCAGCCCGAGCGGGCCATCTGAAGTGGAAGATACGAAATCATTTTGAGTAAGACTGATTTGATCAATTCGAGGCAAGTCACGTGCCCGTGCAAACACCGCTCTCTGTCGGCCCGCTTAAAAGGGCGAGCCCGATGCCGCTTCGATCGGCCGGTGGGCCGGTCTGTGCGAGCTCGTCATCCTTATTTCTTCCTCTTCTTCCTCTTCTTCTCTTTCTTCTTCTTCTCCTCCTAACCCTCCCCCTTCGCGTCACCATCGCCGCCGTCCGCCATCCACGCCTCGCATGGCCAAGTGAACGAACGAGGAGGTCTGGGTGAGCAGCGCTGGCAGCCGGCTCGAGTTGCGTCGACCGCCGTTCTCCCGTCCGTCGTTCGTCGGTTTCCGTGTCCGTGTCCGTTCCTTGGCGCGTGCGCAATGCAGGTCGCATCTGATTGCCCCGCACTTCCGTCCCGATCCTATCCCGTTACGCCCTTCGCCTTGCCTTGCCTTGACTTGGTTTGAATTGATCTCTGCGCCGACGACGACGACAACCACAACCACAACCACAACCACAACGATCCTCGTCCACCGGCAACGCCTCGTCCAGCTCGCCGCGTCAAGTTCCTCCTCGCCCCCCGTTCCTTGATTCGATCGATCGAACGCCCGGACCCATCTCTCCTCCTCCTCCTCCTCCGGCCACCCTCGCCGGCCACCCGTCCGCTTCGCTTCCAGCCATCTTCGCCCCGATCATCCATTCATCCGTCTCAGACGCTCGCTCGCTCGCTCGTCGACGACGCTGACAGATGTCCAACGACGCTTCGGCGGCGATCACCCAGACCCAGCTTGCTCACACCACAGCCCACATCGCCCGCCCTCGTCTGCTCTCTCCGCCCTGCTACGCCGGCCCCGTCTTCTCCCCCTCCCCCTCCACGCCTGCCCTCGACGCCAGCTCCCCCACCCGCACCGCGGAGACGATCGACACATCTTCGCACTCGCCCCCCGAACAGCAGCAGCAGCAACATCAACAAGAAAAGGATCGAGAAGATCGACGGCAGTTACCGACGCACGTACGAATGCAGGCCGTCGTCGCCGGTCCGCCGAGCAACTTTGCCTCCATCGCCCCCAATATCGCTCGCTCGCCGTCAGCTTCCCACGCCGACTCCGCCGTCGTTGGCCTTGGGTCGACTTTTCACGAAGATTTTCTCAAGGACAGAAAAGGCGCATCAGCGGGAGGAGGAGCAATGGCCGACGGCTCTCCCCTCAAGGACAAGGCGCAGCGGAAGGGTAGCAACGCGTCCGCCCAGGACGGCTCGGACGCCGCGAGCGCCTCGGCGCCCAAGAGAAGAAAGGCCAACCGCGCTTGTGCGGCCTGTCAAAAGGCCCATTTGACTTGTGACGATGGTCGGTTTCGATCGGCACCGGGTACCGAAGCGCGGCCGTGGTCGATCGATTGCTTATGCGACTCCTCCCTCGCTTCGCACAGCTCGACCGTGTCGGCGCTGTGTCAAGAAGGGCATCGCCGATTCTTGTCATGACGGCGCTCGGAAAAAGGCCAAGTACCTACTGGACGACGAGGAGCTAGGTGCGTTCTCCCATCCCCATCGCATCCCCGCGACGCTCCCGCGCTGATCGTCTTATCTTCGCCCGTTTCCGCTCGGTCGCGCGCGTAGAGGCGCTGAAGAAAAACAAGGACAAGCCCAGGCATGAGATGGAGCGCACGCCGGTGTTGGTGGAGAGCATAGACGGACCCAATGGCACGGGAAGGAGCATGGGAGAATACCTTTCGAGTGAGCATGTCTCGTCTTTTCGTCTGCACGCTCCGTGTGCTGGCCTGTGGTTCACCTTTGTGCTCCCTCGCAGACACGGTCTTGGATCCCTCGAACGACCCCTTCCTCAACGCACCCTTCGACCCCATGCTCTCCTTCGGCTCCGAGGCCACCTCGCTCGAATACTCCATCCTCTCCTCCATGCTTAACGGCTCAGATCCGACATTACTCGGCGACTCACCCTCCAATATGGACGGCATCGGTGGTGGCGGTGGCGGTGGCGGTGGCGGCGGCGCGGCAGACTGGAACGGCATGCTGAACGGGTCGTCGAGCGCGGCCGCCAATTCTTCTGCGTGGGCGCCGGCTTCTAGCGCCGGAGATGCACCCAGCGCGCGTCTGACGACGACGACGGTGGCGGCGGCGGCGGGGACGAGAGAGGCGACCGACGACATGAACGCCGCCGACGCCGGGCCGAGTTATTTTGGCTCTCCCTTCAGCCAATCAGCGCCGGCGCCCCAGCAATCACCACGACAACAGCCCGCCCAGGCGTCGGCGGCGGCGGTGGAGCAGCCCAACGCGCCTCCGAACATGTCCTTCCTCAACTTTTCGCCCACCGTCTCCCCCGCCCCGTCACCATTTCCCACTCCAACCGGCGCCACCGCCCAGGCTCAGGCTCAGGCTCAAGCTCAGGCTCAGACCAACCCTACGGCCGCGGCTGCGCCACCGCAGTCGTCCCCGTCAGGAGACGCCGCGGCGACGGGCACCTCGTTCGACGCGTCGATGACGTCCAGACCGTCGACGGCCGCCGCCCCTGCGTCATCACGACCCATCACTGCGGGCGTCGCCGGTGGCCGGCCTGGTGTGTCCAACAACAGCATCACCCGACCGGCCCAAGCATCGCCCACCACCTCGACCGCCCTAGCCCTAGCCCCGCGACAAGCGCAACAACAGCAACAGCAACAGCAACAACAGCAGAAGCAGCAAAAGCTGGCCGCGCAGCAACAAGAGCAGCAACGCGCTTTGGCAGCTCATGAGGCCGCTCAGCAGAGGGCTTGGGCGGAGAGGGTGAAGGCGGTGTACGAGAAGCCGACGAAGCCTTATCGATATACGGAGGGCTACCATTTCTTGATCAAGCACGTCACCGAGAGGTGCGTCTCGGGGCGGCCCGACGGGTTCTTTCCTCTCACTTTTTTTTTTTCGCTCACCGATCTTTCTTATCCTTCCCCCGGGACCGAACCAATCAGCTTCGAGAAGAACGACATCCTGCGCATCGTCCGCGCGCTAGCAATCGTCCGACCTTCGCTGATCGCCTTGCAGATGCCGCTGACGGAGGAGGACGAGGTGTTTGTGGAAAAGTGCTTCCAGAGGACGCTCCTCGTGAGTGTGCCTGCCTGTCCCTGGGCTTTGTACACCGGAGACCGACGGCCGGCCAGGCTTTTCTTCTTTCTTTCTTTGCGCTTGCCCTTGCCATCCACTGACCACGCCGCCGAAACCTCCCTCGCTCGCTCGCTCGCTCGGGCCGGGTGATGGCTTCAGGAATTCGAAAAACTCATCTCCTTCTCCGGTACGCCCACCGTCGTGTGGCGACGGACGTGCGAGGTGTGCGTCGTGGGCGCCGAGTTTAGCTTGTTGACCCAGTGGTCCAAGGAAGAGCTGCTTGGCAAGAAGACGTTTATCTACGAGGTAAGTCGGCCCTTTTCATCACGTTTCTCCTTCCCTTCGAGCCGACTTGGCCAAAGTTAATCACCGCCTCGCTCGCCTCACCGCAGCTCTTCGACAACGCGTCGACGGTGGACTACTTTGAAAAGTTTGCGATGCACGCATTCGAAAACACGTCCCAATCGGTGACCATGACGTGCGTGCTCATCACGCCCACCGGAAGGCCTGTCCCTTGCTCCTTCTGCTTCACCATCAAGAGGGACGTGTTTGACATTCCTAGCTTGATAGTCGGCAACGTGAGTCCTGCTTTTCTTCCTTCCTTTCGTCTCGAAGCGGCAACTGAACGCGGGCGAGCTCGCGCTTTCTTTTCGCCTTTTTCCTTCAGTTCCTTCCCATCCTAAGCTAGCCCGACGCATCCAGCATACACGTAACCGACTTTGTACTGCATTTCCTCCCCTTTTTATTTTTTTGTCTCGCTCCTCGCTTGCTCGTTCTTGTGTCATGTCGGTCGGATGTCATACAATGTGGATCGGGTATCTCTATCTAACCAGAAGTCGGCATCGGAGATCCAAGCAGATGCTTTCCTTCTTGGTCCTCCTCTGGCCGCAGTCGAAGCGGACAACGGTTCGCTTTGGCCGGCGCTGGTGGGTTGCGCGTCACTCATGATGACCACCGACGACATCGGCCGTCTAGCGGGATCGTCAAACTGCGTTGCGAAGGATGATGCAAACAGCGAGAGACGGTTACAGGAGGGAGACTCGTTCACGTTTCAATGTTCACTGACGCGCGAGAGGCAACCTCCCCCATCTCGCTCTTACTAACGCACCTCGCCGGGTCGTCGAGATTACTCACGCCTTTCGCCACATAACGTCGTCATCCACTATTTCTATTTCCTCTCACTCCCTTCTCCCAAGCCCGTTCTCCTCTTCTCATCCTTCATCGTCGTTTCACCTCTCCCCGGCAAAGACACGGTACGAACACGCGCGATGGCGGCTCCCAAGTACAAGGTTTTGATGGTCCTCTACAAGGGCGGCGACTTCGCCAAGTGAGCCAGCCGCCGCTTGGAGCGACCGCCACACCCGGAATCCCCTGTCTCGAGAGAGTACCGCTGACACCCTCTGCCGCATTCGTTCGCGAGCCGTCCAGGGAGCAGCCCAAACTCCTTGGCACCGTCGAGAACGCGCTCGGCATTGGCGAGGAGCTGCGCAAGCAGGGCCATGACGTCGTCATCACGGATGACAAGGAAGGTCCCAACTCGGTGTTTAGGAGAGAGGTCGTCGATTCCGGTCCGTTTTCGTCCATCCTTCCTGCGCCCTGCCCTCGCCCACATCTCTTATCGCCGCCAGGTCGCTGAGCGTCTCCTGTCATGTCCCTCTCCCACAGATGTCGTCATCACCACCCCCTTCCATCCTGCCTACATCTCCGGCGAGGTGATACAGACGGCCAAGAAGCTCAAAATTTGCATCACAGCGGGGGTAGGAAGTGACCATGTAGACCTCAAGGCAGCCAGCGAGAAAAAGATCATCGTTGCCGAGGTCACCGGCAGCAATGTGACGTGAGGATGCGGGCACAAGACCTCAATGATCGCCGCTTGGCTCGCAGTCGTATTTAATGTCTTTTTTTTGCTGTTCACGTCTGCATTTCGCATGCAGGTCTGTCGCAGAGCATGAGGTCATGAGCATGCTGCTCCTCGTCCGCAACTACAACCCTGCCCATGAGCAGATAGAGAAGGGAGGCTGGGATGTGGCCGAAATCACCCGTGATGCTGTAAATCTCTCTTTGTCCTTCTGACTGCGTGTCCTTCTGACTGCCTCAACCCGTCATGACGTCTTACATCGCTTGTTGCCATCCCCCATGTCCTTCCTCTGCGCTCCCCACAGTATGATCTCGAAAACAAGGTCGTGGGCACGCTGGGAGCGGGTCGCATTGGCTACCGTGTGCTGGAGCGTCTGCAAAATTGGGGATGCAAGGAGCTGCTCTACTACGAGAGGCATGCCCTTAGTCCCGAGGCTGAGAAGAAAGTCGGCGCTCGCCATGCCAGCTCGGTCGAGGAGTTACTCCAACAGGTCGACGTGCTCACCATCAATGTAAGCTCCTCCTTAGCTTCTGTGCTCGCTGTCAGGCCAGGAACGCTTTTACACACCGGGGTGGAGGGAGGGAGCGTGGGGAGCAGACCAAACCCAGGCTTAACTGACTCACTCGCTTCCACACCCGTCCAGGTCCCATTGTATGATTCGACCGTGGGAATGATCAATGAGAGCAGCTTGAAGCTCATGAAGAAAGGCTCTTGGATTGTCAACTGCGCCCGTGGACCGATTTGTGACCGGGATGCGATCGCCAAAGCACTCGAGTCGGGCCAACTTGCAGGCTACGCTGGAGACGTCTGGGACGTCCAGCCAGCGCCGAAGGACCACGTTTGGCGCACGATGAAGAATCCACACGGTGGCGGCAATGGCATGGTGCCACACTACTCTGGCAGCACTCTCGATGCCCAGCAGAGGTACGCTTCTGGCACAAAGGACATTTTGCTCAGGTTCATGAAGGGAGAGCCGCAGAAGTGAGTCCATGCCGCTCCCATCTGTGTAGAAGCGACGCCAGACACGCAGAACCGAATTGACCCACTCGTTTTTTTTTTTTTTTTTTTTTTTTTTTTTAACTTTTACAACCTCCCTGTCCATGATTCACAGTCCTGATAATCTCATCTGCGCCGATGGCAAGATCGTCAGCCACTCGTACGGCGGTGGCAATTGAAAGCGGCGACGTGCCATCTCGTGGCCACGACAAAGCGCGTTTCCCCTCTTTCGAATGTGAATGGGGGCATACGTATCTATCGGATCGATAGAACGATGCCGACGAATCACCGAAATATGCGCATCGCGTCTGCATAGAACTCGCGTCCACATAGCGAGCACCGTGAAAAAGCCCGAGCGAGATGCGTACTTCGGCCGCGAGCGATCCCTTGCGGTCAGACGTGCCCGAAGGCGCGGTTGATCGAAGCGCCTTTGCGGAACTGCGCCGACCATCTCTATCTGCACAAAGTTTGCGATCGATGATCCGGGTCAATTAAATAGCTGACATGACGTCATGTCGTCCCACACCCTTGTTCGCCGTCCTGATCGCTGCCGTCGACCCGGACCGCTCGCCGGAGCCACCGCCGCCTTCGCGTCTCCGCCCTCGGTGCGGGTCCAGCAGAGGAAGAATCGACCGGTGTGTCCTCGCTGGTGGAAGAGAGTGGGAGCGATGGATGTCCCGGATGTCCGTAGGGATACGGTGCCGGACGCTGCCAGGACGAGTCTGTGTACACGAAACCTTCTGGTAAACCCAGAAAGGGCAGGCCAACACAAGCACGTCAGAAAGAAGGTGCACCGTGGATGAATGGAACGGGCTAGAGAAGTCAAAAGAGAGGTCAGATCACCCACCTTTGTCGGCGCCCACGGCGCTCCATTCTCCTGTCCAGTCGATCCGCCAACTATCGCCTTCGACCCACTCCCATCCCGGTTCGAGCTTGAGCGCCACGTGCCTGCTTTGAATGTGCGCCGGTCCAGAGAACGTAGCAGAACGGGGCGAACGTGGAAAAGCAAACAGGGCGAAGCCAAATGGGGTCAGAGGTCCGACGAAGAAGTGTCAGGAAAGGACGGGAACAAGGGAAGACACACGAGATGCTAATGTTCCAGCCTTCGACCTCGACATCGTCCGCCCAACCATCCGAACCTCGAGTCCAGGCCTAGAGAACGTGAGCCAAGGGGGCGACAATCATTCAGTACGTAGCGAAGTGACCATCGAGACGATCAGAAAACGTACCTTTCGATCACCCATGATGAGGTTGTGTCCACTCCAATTGCCATTTGCGTCCTCCTTGCCACCCTTTTTGGGTGTCGATGATTCGGCGGGTCTCCTCCCATCGTCCCTCCACCTCTCGTTCTCGAACGCCTCCACATCCCTCCACCCGCGCTCCCACAACCCATCCTCCAACGCGTCCTCCTCCACCCACCTCCGCAACCTAGCCGCATGCTGACGCAAGCGCCACTTTTGCTCCAGGCCGTGCTCCTTCGTCGTCTTCCGCAGCGACGCAAATAGAGGTCCCGCCCAGGGATGGTTGGCCAGCAGAGCGGCCTCTCCACCTATCAGAAAGAGTGGACGCAGAGGGATGAGGGGCAGGATGGGAATGAAGAGGACGATGGAGAGAAGCGCGACCTGCAAGATGATAAGCGAGCGGGTGTAGGAGGACCAGTTAAGGTAAGGCACCAGAGTTGCCACGGCGTCATAGCCGTCGGTGACCATTTTCATCATGCTGTAAGCCAGAAAGAACAAGAATCGGTCAAAACCCTATGCATACGGGCGAGCTAAATGAGAGGCGAAGGTAGCGAAAGATACGCGATACGCACTTCTGGATGTTCCTCAAGTTTTCCAGGTCTGCAAGCATCATCATGATCACGTCCCATCAGCGCGAAATTCGCCCTAGCATACCAAGACTGAAATATCACCCACAATCCACGCTGCCTTCCCGCGGTGGCTCAGCGGTGACAGGCGGTCTAGCCTTGCCGTTGGTAAAAGTGTCAGTGGGATCATCCAACGCGCGATCTACGGCCTTCCAAGGCGGGGTGTTGGTAGGCGTGGGATAGCGCGTCTCGTGTGTGCGGGCCAAAATGACAACAAGCAACATCGAGGGCGCAAGGAGAAGGAGTCGAGGATAGAGGCCTTTGAGAACAGGTAGATAAAGCGGGATGGGAAATTCGCTTCAATCTCTCTATCGAACGGAACGCGCGGGTCCCAGGGCGAGCCCCAGCCACTCACATACCACTGCCCAAATTCCCATCCACGCCGCCGTCTCCTTCTGATTCTCCCATCGAAGGACTTTTTCGACTCCATCCTGAAACCAAAAGATGGGACCGCTCTTCTGCACGAACGCCCGAAAGTTCTTCGTCGTGGCGGGAAGGGAAAGAGGTTCTTTGGATGACTGAAGCGAGGGACGGGCGGGGACGTTGGCGGGCAGGGAGAGAAGAGAAGAGAGGGCAATGTCGGAAAGATAGGAGGCGGGCCCTCTGGCCTTTGAGGGCTTTTCTGACGCTACCATCTTGCCTTGATGTCGTCGTTCATACAAGAGTTGTTCAACGCAGGGACGGACGACCTGGAATGCACCGTTAACACGTGAGAACGCACCAATCCCCAACGTAAATCTCCGTAAATCTCCGCCAATCTCCTTTTACCCACGCGCGCTAAGTGGCTGCAACGTCTTCCCTACGTTTAGACAGTTTGCTGCCTTGAACTTGCGTCCCATGCTCCTCGTATGATTAAGTGCTACAGTCAATACAATCCTCCTACTTCATGTCCCCCTATTCATATTTAGCATGTCCCCCCTATTCATATTTAGATAGACTCTACGTGAAGGCCGCCCTTTCCCTCTCTGCTTCAACCCCAGCACGCGAGGTCATCGAACGCCCAGCCAGCAGACGAGAGCCAATGTCCACGACCTGTGTTAGACTCGACCCCGCCGTCGCCCTGCCGTCGCCCCGAATACATCGCCGATGATGGCTACACGATTTTCTTCGCCCTTCACCAACCCTTTCACTCCTTGTGAGCTTGCCGCGCTGCGCTCGAGCCCTGAGCCGCATTGGCCTTCATCGCTGCGTCGCCCTTCTGTTGACCTTCCTTACCTTCGTCGATCTGTCCCGCGTCCGTCGCAAAAGGAGTAGCAAAGAAAAAAGAAGAGGCAGTAATAGTTAGCGCCCTGAAACCTGAGCTTAAGCTCGATCTGATCGAAGGCCCTTCCGACCCGAGCAACTCACGAACTGCCTCCAGCTATGCTCTGAAGGGTCATCCTGCTCCACCAACGTGTCGCCAGCGCTGGGGATCTGCATCACCGCAGCGCTTGCAATGAGCACAGCCACCGTTAGGGCTTGGGCATAGACACGGGCTTGGACGAGCTAGGGTTTAGGTGACGGTGTGAAAGAGATTAAAAATTGTTAAGAACGAAAAATAAGAATTCCTTCTCTCGTCTTCGCCGGCGGCCGTACGAAAACTGCGTGCTCACCTTCTGAGAGAAGCTCAGAGGCTGTCGGTGAATATAAGCGAAAGAGCCGGCCAAGGAAGCCGCCCAACTGTGAAAGACAACGGAAGGGCGGACATAAAGAGAAAACGGTTAACCGGTACACCAGCCGATCCTACCGGCAGTCTAACGCCCATCGCCATTCCATGTAACCTCGACGGCTCATCCAGCCCATTTCATCCTACCGTCCTTCCCGCCCATCTCCCTCGCCCGTCCTCCAGCACGTAAACTAAACCAAGTCAAGCCAAGACTTACCCGCCCACGATAATCGACCACCGATGCTGCTTGGCATAGGTAAGAATCTTGTCCTTTGGGCCGAGTTTCTCCCAAGCCTCCTCCTCCTTGCTGAGCTTTCGCTCAAGGACCTTTGCGCCCCGGTCATGCCACTGGGATTCCTGTGGGGATGGCGGAGCCATGGGTGGAAGACAGTGAGAGAGAAAGCATGTGAGGTAAGACATTATCTGTTCGAGTTTGGAAAATATTTGGCCTTGACTCCAACAGGGCGACACGACGGGCCGCGTTCCTCCGCTCAGCTCTAGCCAGCCATAAGCTCGAATGCGCACCTCGAACGCTCTGCCGGCCTTGTCACCACCGATCATCAACCCTGCGGTCGTAGCGCCCACGATGCCGAACGCCTTGAGGGGCAAGGTAAGCTGTCTGTAAGCGGTCCAGCGGCGGTTGGCGATGAGGGAAAGAGGCAGGGAGACGCCTAAGCCGATCGCCGCGCCTTTGAGAGCGCCGCGCACCGTCTCTTGGTAATGCCTGGGGAGTATGAGCGGGGAGAAATATAGCGGGCAGATGGCGTGGTCATCAATGAGCCAGTGAGCAAAAACGACGCCACAATCGTCACCACAACACCACCACTCACGCTTCCTCACGCTTCTTGTCGTAGCTCATGTTGGTCTTCGGTAGGTCGGCAGGCTGTTTGTCTGTTCCCACGGAAAGCGGCAAGGGTGGATCGAAGGGTCGACGAAATGCACTTGGTCAGTTCAGCGGGTGTGTGGAATGGTTGTGTGAGCGAGGAAAGGAAAAGGATAGAAAAGGAAAGCAAGTGCAGGCCATTTTGGTCGTCGCAAACCGATCGGTCCAGCTAGCTCACCCTTGCTCTCTCACCTTGGTTCGTCTCAAAGCAGTCTCAACCAGATTGTCCTTTGCGCACGTATCACGAGTCGCGTATGTCAAAGATGGGAACAGGATGCGTATGTCGGGAGGAAGAAGGGTCGCGGAGGACGACGGGAAGAAGAAGGCGGGAAAGGAATCGACGGTCTTCCATTCCGGTTAGTCAGCCAGCCTCCAATCACTGCGCTAGTTCTCACCACTTCGGGACAAATCACTCGATCAGCTCGGCCGGAGCCGGAATCGTCGCCGGGGCGCGCCGGGCTGTGGCTGGTCGCCAGCCGAAGCAAGCAGGAGCAGCAGGGCCATTAATAAATAAACACCACACCGCCGGCGTTGGTCACCGACGAGGAGAGCAGACTAGCAGACGAGGGTAAAAGTACAATCAGACGACTGAAAGACGATGCGAACGAGCGATCAACTATAGCGCAGGGGGACGGACAAGTGTCGTGCGTGCCCTGCGGAAAGGCCAGTCGGAGCAGGACAGCGGCGGGGACGACGGGCCGCTCGTTGGGGCGTGAGCGGCGAGCTCGCACAGGAGCGAAGGCGAAGAATGCAGGAGGTCAAGAAGGGTTAAAAGGGAGAAAATTACCAACGATCATCGTCGGAATCTGTCAATCAGTGGACAGCGCGGGTGAACAGAAGAGGTCAGTATCGGGCAGCTTTATAGGAAGGGGTCTGGCAAACACCCGCGAAACTAGATGACAGCGCGACGACTTACGTTCCACGCGTCCCTATAGACAAGGAAACCAGGCGGGCGAGAAAGGGCAAACGGGAAGAAGCATACGAGTGTCAATTCAAGTGTTATCCTCTCTCACCGGTCCAAACAACGCGACCAGCAATCCATCCTACCAAACGAATTAGCGAGCTACTCACCTTCGAATGGTAAAGCTGAAACAGCAACTGAGCAGACCGTCCTCGCCACCACGTTGCCCTCCTCCGAAGCCTGTCACCCCATTCGTCTCCCTCCCGCCGCCACCACCAACTCGCCCCTGCTGAGAGCGGCTTTCCGTAACTGGGTTGTTACTCCAAGCCGTATTCGCCGCGCCACTCCCACCTCCGCTCGTATTCAACGTGCGATAGTTGTGCTTGAGCACGCACGAAGTGAGAACGGCCTTCTGGCCGGGATCGAAGGCTATGGCACCGTATTTCTGTCCGTAGGGCCGATGCGGCTGGACGTCACCGACCGACACTCTTAGATGTTCGGATGGAAAGAAAGTTGGATGGACCTACCTCCCAGTAATTGACCGCGCTTTCTTCCGCCATGAGCTCGTATATACAGAGCTTGCCCTGTAAAGTAGAAGAAGAAACCACATACCGACAACGGTAAGACCCGCGTTCGACACACCGCCCAAAGCAGAACCGGCTTCCGCCACCGTAACACGCACCTCGCGCAAACTCTCCCAACCGACGCCGACGAGCTCTGCAAACTCCTTGTTGCCCTTGTAAATCTCTCCTGTCCTTCTCCATAGGCAAGCCGGAATGCCCATGGTGGAGAAGACACGGTCATAATCGAGCAAGAGGCGCTCGAAGGCCTCTTCGATGAAGACGAGGTCCAAGTCGGTCAGCGACTGGGCGATGGCGCGGAAGGCGGGACGGAATACGCTGATGGGCTTGAGAATGCGTTGCCGCGACGTCGGAGAAACGCTGACGGGTGAAGACGGCGGATGAAGGAGAGGGTCAGTAAGAAGCGCTCTGGGGCATCGCTGGTTGCCAGGAGAAAAATACAAACCACACTCACTTCCTTTCCATCCATTTTGACAGCCTAGCATAGCCATTTACTGAAGGTTGAAGGAACACAATAGATTGAGCTCGACTATTCCCCGGAAAGATCCAGAATGGAGCCTAACCAATTGTAAACAACGACACAAAGGCACCCACCGTAATTGTAGGGCCTTAGCAGCCCAGCTTCATACTTTGCGCGAATGACCCTCGCGAGCCTCTCGTCCCTCGTACCGTCCTTCTGATCCGCAGCGGTGAGCAAGAATTGCTCCGTCTTCGTAGCACCTGCGAGGTTGGGCGGCAAAGGTTGCGCCGCCGGTCCGGACGTGGCCGCCGGGGCAGCGGCAGTGCTCGTGCCCATGCTGACGGGCGCTGGGGTGATAGGGCCCTGTTGTTCTGCACTCGCTGAAGCTGGAGCGCTGACGGACGCCGATGGCTGCCCGGCCTCCGGCCCTGCCGCAGCACCAGGAGCCGAGGTAGAGAGCTGCTGAGCTTGGGAGAAAGGCTGCATGAGAACGCCACGGGCTTCTGAATCGGACGGAGGAGCTCCAGGCACGTGCGCCTGCGCTTCTCTCGGTCCACCTGCGGCTCCGCCTCTGGCACCGGCTTGTCTGCCATTGCTCACGGTTGGCAAACTTTCGGGAGCCTTGGGAGCAGAAACGGAGACAGTGACGCCTGCGCTAGCTGTGCCGGTGGAGGCGGTAGATGGACCGAAAGAAGCAGGGTTGAGGAAAGAGGAAGAATCGAGCGTCTCAAGAAAATCGCTGGAGCGTACAAGAGAGGAGACGGCAGGAAAGGGGTCAGAGATGGGCACCAGATCACCACCATACCCATGCCAATTTCCCTGCCCATGCCCATGCCCCTTTGAGGCCGAATACTCACCTTAGGACGCTAAATTCATTTCCTGCTCCTTCGGGCCCGAACAACAAATTTCCCCATCCGCCGACGCCATCCACGCCTCCCAAAGTCGAACTAGGCGGGCCACCCATAGAGCTCAAGTTTCCACCGGCCTGTCCCAACCTCGATCCGCCGCCCGAGCCAGGCGTCTGAGGCCCGTTGGACCCGAAACCGGGCCATCCGGCGAGAGAAGAAGCGATGCCGGCGCCGATGGAAGGTGAGACGAGCGGTTGAGGAGCACCGGCGAAGGCGTTGCTCGGATCCCGCCCACTCATCCCCCCTGTTCCTCCTGCCGCGGACCCGGCCGCGCCTACAGATCGGTCGTTAAGACCTCCCAAATTCGTGCCTAGCTGTGCTCCACTGCCACCAAAGGCCGAGTTTCCGCTCGTCGCCTCGGTTCCACCAGACGCAGGAGCGCCGGTGCCGTTTTGCAAGCCGATTCCATTCAAGTGCAGCGCGCCGGCCGCGGCAGGTGACGACGTACCATCGGCAACAGCAGCGGAGTCAAGGGGTGCACTGGTGACTAAGCTAGACGGAGCGATGCTGCCGCTACTGGCAGTGCTGACTCCACCACCCGCGCCACTCATGGCCGCAAGCCCACCGAGGCCTTGGAGGTTGCCGGCACTCAAGTTCAATCCCCCGGTCACGCTCTGGAGACCGGGCGCACCGATGCCCATCGGCTGGGTCGCGCCGGGGGCGACGCCCACCGAGGGGGGCATGGTGATACCGGGGCGAGTGGCAGCAGCATTTGCAGATGCGGAAGAGGAGGCGCCGCCATGGGGATGGGAGCGCGGGGACGCTTCGTCGTGGCAGAGATGGCCGATGTCACGCTTGATGCAGCGTTGACAGGGCCGACCTGGTGGCGTGCGTTAAGGTGTATGGCAAAAGGAAGGCATTATGAGATCACCCGCGCCAGGGACTGCGAAATGTCGTCCACACCCATGTACGGGTCGTGTCGTCTGTCTCGATCGCATCAATCCATCTAATCCACTTCGACCCTCTTCTCTCTTACTTAGGATATTTTCGTCGCCTACACCTCTAGCAGGCAGGCAAAGATAAGCAGAACCGCTCGAAACTCACCCTCGTTACAAGTCATATGGCTCCTCCGGCAATAGATGCAAGCCAAGTTAACCTTCCTCCTCTTCGCCTTCTTTCCGTCCTTTCCGTCCTTCTCCTTGCCTTGCTGCGCGGCGGTCTTCTTTTTTGAAGCGCCATTCGCGGGAGGTGATGCTGAGGCCGACTCTGGCGCCGATGCTGAAGGAGAGGAGGGTTTTCCCCCTCCGGTCCCCGTTCCTTCTGCTGATGATGGGCCATCGACATCCATCTCACGACCCTTGCCCTTCGAAGCAGCGTCTGACGGTCTTCGTCCCAGGTCTTGATTTTCAAGGCTCGCCGCATCTCCACTGTTCATAGAAGGCGCGGAACGGCCGTTCGCAGGCTGTCCGTCGCTCGCACTGGCGTTGGATGGACTCGTATCTACGGAGTTGCTCTGTGGTGCCGGCTGTTGTTGTTGTGAATACTGCTGGTATTGGGCCCCACTGGAGTGACTCCGCGAAGGAGGCCTCCACGTCATTGGAGTATGTCCCGTCGTAGGGCTTTGCTGCTGCGTGGACGACGCGTTCTGCACCGTGCGTGGCGCGCCCCCCTGGGTGTGGCCGGTAGGAGGTTGGCCGGGGAAAGCGTGTCGACTTGGGGGGAGTGAGGGATAGAGCTGGGTGATGCCAGATGACGAAAGCTGAGAGTGTGTCGAGGGAGTGCGTTGAGATATGCGAGGAAGCTGGCCGGGAGGAGGAAAAGGCCCAGAGGAGGTGGCCGTCACAGGCGGACGGGGAGGTGAGGCGGACATCGGGTCGGACGAGTAGTGGTGAAAGCGAGGCAAGGTAAACTAGTCCGTTTTCCCTCCTTCCTTCTTTCCTTCCTGCCTTCCTTCCTTCCTCCTTGACTCTCTGCTTTGCAGCTGAGGCTGGCTAGAAAAGACGAAGATGAGTTGGAGAGGATGCAGCGACTGACCAGCCAAGGCAACGATGACGGCGCACGGCCGAGGAAGTGATCCTAAGAAAGAAAGAGCGGAGCGGGGCTCACCCCAAAGTCACACTGATCGCTTCTTGCCGCAGCACTCGTCTCGCGGCGTTACACGGCGTTTAGCCACTTCTTCTTCTCTTGGGAAGGAGAAAGAAAGACGGCATCTGTCTCCTCTTGCTGCTCTCTTCTCCATCCCATCGGCCTCGTCGGCGGTCCCAACATGACGTCCCCAACTCACATCCTCTTCGAGTCCGCCTCCGGGCTCGCCCTCTTCGAGACTTCCAACGTCGAGGAGATCGGCGCCCGCACCAAGGCCGTCCAGCAGCAGATCGAAGACCTTAATGCTTTTGGTCGTATGGTCAAGCTCGTCAGCTTCTCGCCTTTCAAGAACGCCCTTGATGCGCTGCAGAGCAGCTTGGACGTGAGCGAGGGTGGGTGTCTAGTTCGCTGCTTGAAGGGTTTAACTGCGTCGCCGGCCAACTGCCTCGCCCGCACCAGAGCTGAAATGGACCTTTCGCGTCTTGCGCCGTCCTTCATCCCATTTCGCAGGCGTCCTTAACGACCACCTCCGCTCTCTCCTCCAACTCAACCTCTCCAACTCTACCTCCAAAAAGTCCATTCTCCTCGGGGTCTCAGAGCGCGGTCTTGCGAGCTCCATCGTAGGCGAATTGGGCATCCAATGCGACACTTCGGACAAGAGTCTCGAGCTGCATCGCGGCATTCGGCTACACGCCGAGAAACTTCTCAAGGGCCTCTCAGAAGGAGATTTGACCAAAGCTCAGCTCGGTCTCGGACACGCTTACTCGAGGTCCAAGGTCAAGTTTAACGTGAACCGCTCGGACAGTGAGTCGCTCGCTCTGCCCGTCAGACGTCAAATGATACCCTGGCTCACCCCATATGTCCCGTCTCCACACCGACAGACATGATCATTCAAGCCATCGCTCTGGTTGACCAGCTCGACAAAGACGTGAATACGTTCAGCATGCGCGTGCGCGAATGGTACGGTTGGCACTTCCCCGAGCTTGTGAAGATCGTCCCCGACAACTACCAGTACGCCAAGTTGGCTCGCTTCATCCGCAACAAGTCCGCGCTAACTGAAGAGTCCCTTCCGGAGCTCGCTGCACTGTTGGACGAGGACGAGACGAGGGCGAAGAACGTTTTGGACGCTTCTAGGACCAGCATGGGCACGGATATTGGGGAGGTCGATATGATCAATATCGAGGCGTTTGCAGATAGGGTAGTGCACCTCGCAGATTACAGGAAGAGCATGCAGGCTTATCTCCTTGAAAAGATGCACCTTGTCGCTCCCAGTAGGTCCAGCGTTTTCTCCTTTGATACCTCTAAAGCGTCTACGTCTGATCAGTCACGTCTGACCTCTCTCCTTTCCCACTCTCGTCAGACCTCTCCGCCCTTATCGGCGAGGTGATCGGCGCGCGCCTGATCTCGCACGCCGGCTCGTTGACCAACCTCTCCAAGTACCCCGCTAGCACGGTGCAAATCCTGGGTGCCGAGAAAGCGCTTTTCCGCGCGCTCAAGACCAAGGGCAATACGCCTAAGTATGGGTTGATCTATCACGCTAGCGCGATTGGAAGGGCGGCAGCGAAGGTGAGCGGGCGCTTTCGGACAAGCTTTCTTCATCGTGAGCGTTTTCATCAGGACTCTATACTCACAACCTTGGCACTCGCTCGGATCCTTCGGTCTATGCAGAATAAAGGCCGAATGTCTCGCTTCCTGGCCAACAAGTGCTCAATAGCATCTCGTATCGACTGCTTTACCGGTGAGTTGTTATTTCCACTGACTCGCCCTGGCCACGTAGCATGAGCGATCAGCTGAATTTTTTCCCTCTCCTAATCTCTCCAAGACACACCCACTATGAAGTTCGGGGACGCCCTCCGGGCCCAAGTGGAGGAGCGGTTAGCCTTCTACGAGACGGGCGCTCCGCCGAGCAAGAACGCCGAAGCGATGTCTAAAGTCATTGCCGCTATGGAGGCTGAGGCCGGCGATCTGATGGATGAGGACGAGAGCGATGGGGAGGAAGAAGGGAAGAAGAAGAAGAAGGACAAGAAGAAGGACAAGAAGGACAAGAAGGACAAGAAGAAGCGACGGTGAGTTGGGTCAACCGAGTTCCCACTTTCTGTTCGTCAAAAGATTTAAACTGGCTTTCTCATCTGTTGCTCATCTTGTCCCTCGGTAACAGGGCAAGCGAGATGGAAGTTGACGGGGAAAGCGAGGAGGAAGAGAGCCCGAAGAAGAAGGAGAAGAAGGAAAAAAAGGAGAAGAAGAAGGAGAAGAAGGAGAAGGTGTGTCGGCCTATTTTTCCTCTTTCTTCATTTGTCATCTCTCTGACCTCAGCGCTGAATCCGTCCATCTCCCACGACCGTGGACTTCCCTTCTCTGCACAGGTTGCCGATGAAAGCGAATCTCCTTCGAAGAAAGAGAAGAAGCACAAGAAGCGTAAGAGCGAGACCACATGATCCACCCGACCAGCTCCATCTGCCCTTGTGATGAAGGCCTTTCCTCATCTGTCCTGTGAAGTTTAGAGGTGATCCTTTCTCTTTAGCGACGACGATGACTTAGGCCTTCACGTGCGGTGTCCCGCTGTCCCGTCTCCCTGTACCTGAGGACACCGGCCTTTCCTTGGACGCGGCTCTTCTCTCGGCTACTCCTCCTGCGTTTGCCTATGCCTATGCGTCTGGGTGCGTCATCTGCGCCTCTTCTTCCGCCCTCTCTTCTCCTTTGTACACTATCGATCTCATATCGGGTCTCAGCTTAAAAGGAATCCAGGTCGAACCTGTCTTCTCGATCTCACGAAACAAGCACCTGACTTTCGCAGTCGTTCCCTTGTCGAACGCGGCAGGGCTCATCCAGGCTATGGATGGCGTAGTCTGCACAGATAGATTTTTTCACCCGTTCCCAAAAGCATCGCGCCGTTCGTCGACTGCTGTCGAATGTCGCACTCGACGGTTGACGTGCCTCCATTAAGTCGGGTGAGAGTGGCCAAGAAACCTGAATCAGTAGTTTCGAAATAACGTACAGGTCACGTCCGAAAAAAGTATCGTGTTTGTCTCTTCCCCACCCCACCCCTCACAGCTTGCTCGCCGGCCTGGCGACCTTGACCCTGGCGATGCCCATACCAAGGCTCGGTTTTCCCTTTCCGTAACAAACCTGCTCAAAAGCGAGTTGCACCTCCCCATCCGGACCCGGATCTCCCACCTTCCACACGCGCGTCTCCAGCTCGTCACCAGGTTTGACGGGTGAGGTGAAGCGGGAGGACATGAGCTTGAGTTGGATTCCGTCCGTCGGCGTTCCCGAGAATGAAGAGGCGGCTTTGAGGATCGCGCGGGCGGCGAAGCCGTACGAGCAGAGGCCATGCAGGATCGTGCCGCCTAGGCCTCCGCGCTTGCCGATCTTGGGATCGATCTGCGTCACGGAGTGGAGATCGAGGACAGAGGGAACCCGAAGGTATCCGTCAAAACAAGCCCTGTTCTTCAAATGGGTATACGTCCCTCCGAATGCGAAGGGAAGACCTACATGAAGTGGATTGTAATCGCCGCTAAGCCGGTAGAGGACGGCCTGCGCCTGACCAGTTTTCTCCCTGTGCACAAAATCCGGTTGACGGTCCTTGGGCGGCTTGGGTCCAGTGGGCTTGGGCACAATGGTCTTGGAGAAACCAGTCTTCTGGCCACCACCGCGGTAAAAGGTAGACGAGAGCATCCGGACGTACGGCTCACCAGAGGGGGAG
This sequence comes from Peribolospora baueri, assembly GCA_029717555.1. Taxonomy (NCBI): domain Eukaryota; kingdom Fungi; phylum Basidiomycota; class Peribolosporomycetes; order Peribolosporales; family Peribolosporaceae; genus Peribolospora; species Peribolospora baueri. The sequence continues at coordinate 241,093 of JAMDHS010000024.1, forward strand.
ACGAGGGTGGCGGCCCCTTCCAGGATTAGGGCGGAGCCTGCGTGGGAAAGAAGAAATGGGAGACGTGGGGAGAGGAGTGGGCAACAATGAAGGACGAGATGGTCCGGACTCGTAAGCAGAGACGCCGTGAGCAGATAAGGCGGATAAGGGCGACCGACTCGCCCTTGTCATGTACGCCGGTCACCTGCTGCTTGATCTTCCAGCCAGGGCCGCTCTCGACAGGGATGTCCTTGAGGATCTCGATCGATTGCTCGCCATGTACAATGCTGTGGGGGGATACGGGAAGGACCGAAGAGAAGGCCGTTTTCCAACATCAACCCAATTGTGCGCGAAGCGTCCAGCTAACACCGAATACGGAAGCAAGGATTGGGGGGAAGGGGATGGGGGGAGAGGGAGATCAGTGCCAGTCCACATACGTATTGGGGTCGAGCACAGGAAAGCCGGGGGTGCGGTTCCGGCCGCCAATGCGGTCCGCAAAAAGGTTCACGTCCTGGCCCTCGCCTGAAGGAAAAGACAACCAGGTAGAAGCAGCATGAGTGAGTCATCGAGTCCCCATTCAGCGTCGGTAATCTTGTCGCTCGCACCTTTGAGCCCCAAGACAAGCGGGTAAGTAGGGAAGGCGCGAAAGCGCTTGTCGAGCTCATAGACGAGATCGAGATCATTCTCGCCCGCTCCTATTCCAACAGCATATAGGAGAAGATCGCGCTTGTTCCACGCCACCTGAGATGGACGAGAGGTCGATCTAAGTGTCCTCCTTCCCCACACCTCAAGGAGTTCGATCAGACGAGGACGAGAATGATCAGACTCACTGGCGTGTCAGGCTGCTCAAAGCCAACGCTCTTGTTGAAATCGACGCCCATGGAGAAGGCTAGCGCTGAAGCCGTTCAAGTGAGGACAGAGAAGGGAGAAGATGGAAGGAGAGGCGGGGTAGGGCAAGAGGAGTGGTGCCAACCCCGCTCCTTCCCCTCCACCGGCACCACTTAAGCCGGACGGACCATTGTCGAACCGGCCCTGGAACTGCTGCGGCAACAGCCTGACGCGCGTCCCGTCGATCGACCATCATTTATCTTCGTCTGCCGCCGCTACCTTCCCCTTCCCATCACCGTCATCCCTTACCATGTCTCGTAGCTCGTATGACCGGTGAGCGCAGGTATTCCAGGGCTTTTTTCCACTGGGCGTAGCTCACCTTCTGCTCGCCCGTATGCCTGTTCGTCACCCTCACTCAGCTACCTCACAGTCTTCTCGCCTGATGGGAGGCTCTATCAAGTCGGTGAGCAGCTTGGTCTGAGGACATACAACAGGAAATGTCATCCGAGAGGTAGCGGTGCACCATCCTGACATTATGATTTGCTTCATGATTGCTGCGCAGAATATGCCTTCAAAGCCATTGTAGGCGCGGGGATCACTTCCGTCGCCGTGCGCGGTGTGGACAGCGCCGTGGTGGTAACGCAGAAGAAGGTGCCTGTGAGTACGTTGGCGCACAGCTCTCATGGCTTCCCAGAAGGAGGTAGTCTAATTCTCAGTGAAACCTCCGTCCCCCTCGACTGACGCTCCACTAGGACAAGCTCCTTGACCCCTCTACCGTGACGCACATCTTTACTATTACGCCTACTATAGGCTGCGTTTTTACCGGTCTGACCGGTAAGTGCGACTAGCTACTTCTCGTGGCTTGTTGTCTTTTTACCTCACCGAGCTCCGCCCTTCTTCTTCTATCACCTTCCTGCTATGGCCGCCCCCCGTTCTCCTTCCACCTAAAAGCCGATGGTCGTGCCCAACTCATTCGCGCGCGTCAAGAAGCAGCCGAGTTCAGGTACAAGTACGGGTACGAGATCACACCTGACCTGCTCGCCAAGCGGATCGGAAACATCAATCAGGTTTACACTCAGCGTGCTGCTATGCGGCCTTTGGGCATCTGTGAGTTCGAATAAGGGAGGAGGTATCTCGTGGGTCTCGAAAAGCTTTGACGTCCATGGTTCGGACGCTGATGGGACATCCCTTTTTTATTCTCCATTCGTTTTACCTCTCTAGCCATGACGATCGTCGGTGTCGACCCGGAGAACGGCCCGCAAGTCTTTAAGGTCGACCCGGCAGGCTATTACGTCGGATTCCGCGCCACCGCCTCAGGGGCGAAACAGACAGAGGCCTTGAACTATTTGGAGAAGCAGTTCAAGAAGAGCACGAGTTCTTTGGCGTACGTGTTTGCATGATGTCGTTCTGATACGTTTGATTTTCGAGAGCGGGCGCGGCATGTTCGAGCTAGAGCTGACTCTGCCTCGAATACGGCCTACCCACGTCCTTGCACCTTGCAGTGGAGCCTCTACAGCGTCCGGTGAAGACGATGACGAGCGAGTTCGATCGCTAAAGCTGCCAGCGGACGAAGCGGTGGAGCTAGCGATTACGACACTGAGCACGGTGTTGGCTCAGGATTTCAAGGCGAACGAGATTGAAGTGGGAGTTGTTGGCGCCGCTGCTGACAAGCGCCCTGGTGGAGCTACGCCCGGATACAATGAGGCAGGAAGGTTTAGAAAGTTGAGCGAGGCGGAGATTGATGAGGTGCTCCAGAGACTCGCGGATAGAGATTGATGGAGGGTGTGAAGGGAGCACATGCGCGGACGAGTTCGAGATGTCCGTCGGTGTACGTACAATATAGCTTCGAGAACTTAGCCAGGACGCTTGATAGTCGAGGATCCTTCGTCCTCCTTCGTTGGAGACTGCAGAAGGGGAGGTCGTGCCGCAGAGGTCGACGTAGCTACCCTGCGAGATTTTGAAGCCGAACGGCCGAACAGCCGACCGCCGGGTCGTCGATCAGCAACCGTCGCCGGCTAAAATAACGATATGTTTCCACCACCGCCTTTTTTTTCCGTCACTCCATCGGCACTGCTCAGGGAAACGACTGATGACGACGGTGGAGCTGCGACGACGACCTTTTTTGCGCTCTTCAGCGTTTCATGTCCTTTCGGCGGGCATTCTGCTCGTCGCTTCTCCAAACGCTGTTGATGCCCATGGACATCATGTGGACCCCAGTAAGATCGACCAGAGCGTACCTATCGATGCGTGAGCCACCAGCATTACTTTTCGTACTTGCGTATCCCTCCATGGGCTGCATTTTCTGACACTTCTTCTTTAATTTGGCGGGTGACTGGTGCCCAGGATGCTGTGGATGCACATGGTCATTCAATTCGTGAGCGGCGTTTCCGACAGGCTTCGCTTGACTTGAGATTGGCGTGCTAATGCTGTCCATGTCCTTTGGTCTCTCCTTACCCTCACCCCATCAGGTCGTTTGGACGATCCTTTTCCCTTTTGGGATGCTTCTTGGCATGTCGCGCTCGCGTTTTCACGTACCCCTGCAAACCGTCTCCACGGTTCTCACCGTCGGCGGCTACATCCTTGCTCACAGCCACAAGGGCCGTCAATTCGCGCACACCGTGCACGGTACCTTTGCGTCTTTTCTGATATGGTACATCGGCACCCAGGTAGGACTGGGCGTGTACCTCAAGATGCATATTATGGAGGGTACCACCGTGAGGAAATGGGCCGTTCGCGCTCACGGTGTTGTGGGCAAAACGTATCCAATCGTCGGCTGGGCGCAGTGTCTTTTCGGTTTCATCACGCTGATGGGCTACTGCATGGGCGGAAAACTAGGCCAATGCTTGGCTCATTGTGAGCGTTTGTTTATTCGCGTATCCTTATGACGATCAGGCGGGCTCAATCCTTGTGGATCCAACCCGTTTCGCAGATATCATGGGCTCCGCATTTTGCGCGTACGCCATCATCCTGACCATCATGATGAAGGCCGGTGCAGAGTGGCTGCAACGTCGTGGGTGCAGTCAGGAGTGGTTTGATTCCTGGGTGATCATGCTTTGGTAAGCTGATGCTGGGAGCAATACCGTAGGCGCTTCTGCGCCTGAGCGCCTCGCCTCAGCCAGTCTGTACGGATTCAACTGACTATCCTTAAATGTGTGCCGTCTCTTCCGACCACCGTGCCTAATAGGGGTATCGTCAACACGTTCACCGAGCATCACGGTGGTCCTTGGACTCACAAAGATCTCCAGCGTAAGTAGCGTTTGAGAGTGAACCGGCACTTTGATTTCGCATTAATCACCCGCCTGTTGTGTTCTTTCGCCGCCATTCTAGATACGCTCATGGGTGTGCTATGGTGGACGGGCGGCGCCGTCGGCATCTGGCTCTCTCGCGGCGGCAAGGTGAGCTCCTTTCGCATATTCACCTTTCGGAACCGTCTGCTTACGATCGTTCAATGAACATTCCACGCCTTTCCAACGACGACGTCCCCATGTAGCGCAATGTCTTCCCTGCCATCATCATCATTTTCACCGGATGGGCTATGAGCGGACACGCCCAAGCACTGGTGATCAGCACAAAGGTAATTTGCGCTTTTCTTACCTGCAGTGCTGACATCATAGCACTGATTTGGGACGGACTGGGTTCCTCGTGTCTGGTATCCCTCCCTCCTCTCCCTCAAGATCCATGCTCTCTTCGGTTACGCTCTCATGTCCGCTGGACTAGCTCGCATCGTCGAAGTTTGCTTTGTCCTGAAGGACAAACCCACGCCATCTGCCGCTCAAGCTGCTGCTGACCAAGTGGTTCAGGAAGGAGCTGCTTCCACGTCGAACGAGAGAAAGACGGACGATTACGTTTCTCCTGTGCGCGCCTTCCAGTACCTGCCTCCTTACCTGCTCGTCGTCAGCGGTATCACTTTTATGAGCGCCACAGATGAAGAGCTCAAGTATGCCGACTCGTTGGACATCGATCAGTGCGTATGCAGTATTTTTGTCGGGCACCTTGTAGCCAGGCTTGCTCACATCCTTTCTTTGTATGGCTGTTTCCTCCTTTGGCAGCATCACCTACGGGATGATGTCCTTCTCGGCCGCATTCCTCATCTTCCTCTGGTTCAACATCCTGATCGACCTCTATGTTTCTTGGACCCTATATCCTTCCTCCAACGCGGCTTCGGCGTTGAAACTCGAAGCGGACGAAGGCACAGCTGGCACCAGTTTTGGTCGAGCGGTGGCGGCCGTGCGTGGGCCGGCCGTGCGTGGGCCGGCCGCTCGTGGGCGCGGCCTCTATTCACGCCTGAGGGAGTCGCTCAGCGACGCGCGAGAATCCATGGGCGCCGTTCGTCTCTCGTCGGCCGGCCTCAGCCCGGGATTCGATTGGACGTCAGGCGTGCCACCTTCGCCGCCCGATTCGCGAGGTCAGTCCGGATCGATCGTCCGAACCAGAGCCGGTGAGCGGGAGGTGCTGCATGACGCCAGCATGGAGATGCGCGACCTGTCCGACCCGGACGCGGAGGAGCCGGATCCGTTTGGGGATAGCGAGGATGAGGACGACGCGGCGAGGGTGGGTGGAAGGTACTCGCGCACCTTGACCACCGCCGCCCGCTGACGCGCTGGAAGGACTCCTCGCGAGGTCAACGCCGCGAAGCTATGGGTTCGGGCCGTCGTGCGAGAGGAGAGTCCAGTCGTGTCTGGTGTTAAGTCTGCAGAAGAGGATCTTCTTCATTGCGCCGTTCCACTATCTCTCCTTCCCTTCAATCCAATTTCTTCGTAGTTGCCTGAACTTGTAGCCTCCTTTTTATTAGACGAAATCAATGTCGTCCACCGAGTACTGTCTACAGTGTACAAGGAGACGAAGGACGAAAGAACGCACGAGAGGCCGTTCAAAGCACGCCCTTGGTGCTCGGCACATCGTTGCCGCCAGTGCGCTCGATTGCTTGTCGGAGCGCGAGTGCGAGGGCTTTGAACGCGGACTCGGCCCTGCGGGTGGACACCGAGAGAAAAGAAGACGTGATTGAGCGGTGGGGTAAGCTTTCGGACTTGCTGGAGGACGGAGGACGGGAGGGCCTCATTCGACGCGTGCGCAAGTTGAACTACGCACTTGTGGTGATCGTTCTCGCCCTTGAGCACGTCGACGTGCATGGTCAGACCGGAGGTCATAGCGAAGGAGTGGAAAATGTGAGGGAACATTTCAGTCGACAGGTCGCCGATCTTCTCTCGCTTGAGGTTGAGCGATGTCACGCAGTACGGTCGGCCTGAGACATCTACCACTGCTCGGGAGAGAGCCTGCATGAGAAGGAGGATCGAGGCGACCCTGCCGGCTGTGAGTGAAGGATGTCCGGAGAAGCAGGCGCAACGGCAAAAACGCACCTCATCCAAAGGCGCGTGTCCAGTCCCATAGCGTCTAATCCCCTTCACCTCCCCAAGCGCTTGCTTGAACGCGGCGCCGATAGCCAAGGCAACGTCCTCGGCGGTGTGGTGGTCGTCGATGTGAAGGTCGCCCTTGCAGGAGACGGTGAGAGACATGCCGCTGTGCTTTGCTAGTGCGTGAAGCATCTACCGTGGCGGAGAGGGCGCAAAAGTAATGAGCATCTGTTCGCTTTTGGTTTGCTCGGCCGACGGCCAGAGGGCTGACTCACATGGTCGTAAAACCCGATGCCAGTAGAGATGTTGATGACCTGAGGAGCGAAAGAAGGGTGCGAGTCAAGGGCGATCTCGACCTTGACGTCGGTCTCGTTCGTCTTGCGCGCCAGGCTGGCCGTGCGTGCCACAAAGGGCTGCTGCTGCTGAGCGACTGCTCCGTCTCCCATGTTGCCGGTGGTGGTGGTGCTGTGGAAGGGAGCGTTGGGGGGTATTGAACGTTATGTCGACCTTCGTCCACGTTTAATCAACCAATAAAAACGTTTTGTATCCACGTTCAACCTTTATCTTATCCCCGCCTACCCCCGCCCTCGTTTGCCTTCGACGCAGACGGCGACAGTCGAGGACGAAGGGAGAGAAAGGCGAGGGCGATATCGGGAACGAATCTTCAAGGCGCACCTTCATGGGTGAGCAGCCATTTGGATTACACGATGGAGCGACGAGTAAAAACATCTCGGATACATCGGTTGACGGACGAATTGGGGTGCTGGAGCCTTGGAACTGGCTCGTTCACATTGGATGGCGGCCCGGACCGAACGCCGGCGGAGATGTGGTTATATTTGCTGCGCCGATCGGGACCTCCCCTTCCAACTCTCCTGTCTTATACCAACTCACCATGGCCCCCCTCAACTTCGCCGTCATCGGCTTTGGAATGTCTGCTAAAGTCTTCCACATTCCCCTCATCCGCTCCCTCGGCCCTCAGAAGGCAAACTTGCACACCATCCTCCAGCGCTCCGGAGATGAGTGCGAGAAGCTGTTCCCTCACGCCAAGCACTATAGGACTTTGGACGAGGTGCTCGCGGATAAGGATGTTGACGTGGTCGTCATTACCAGCATGTAAGCGTTGAATGGCATCTGTCTGTGTCTTTCAGTGCTAGCAGACCTCTGACACGTTGCATCGACACACTGGCAGCCCCGACACTCATTTCCCCTTCGCCAAGGCGACGCTGGAAGCGGGCAAGCATGGTAAGCCAGGAGGCCTTCGTTTCTTCCTTCGCGCTGTGTTCGCGCACTGACAAGTTTTCTGCTGTCCTGCCGTGCAGTCATCGTAGAGAAGCCTTTCACTGCTCGCTCGTCGGAAGCTGAGAAGCTCTGCAAGCTCGCGCAAGACAAGAATCTCGTCCTCGCCGTCTACCAGAGTGAGTCGATCCCACTTATCCAGACCGGACGCTGCGGGCGCCGCTTCCGGTACCGCTGAAGGGTCCTGCTTGCCCAGATCTACCCCTCTTTTGCACTCTCGTATTCTAGTAGAGAGACTTTCGCTGACCTCATCAGTTCTCCTTCCAATGCCAATCCAGACCGTCGTTGGGATTCGGATTTCCTCACCCTTCGCTCTCTGCTTAGCCCCACCGACGGCTCTCCCTCCCCTATCGGCACACCCGTCCTTGTCGAAAGTCATTTTGATCGCTACGTGGCACCCGGCGCTGCCCCGCGCGCTGCGTGGAAAGAAGCTGGTGGAGAGGACGACCCTATAGGATTTTTGTATGACCTCGGGAGCCACTTGATCGATCAGGGTGAGTGGAGGACCATTCCGAAGTTCTATCACGTTCTCCCGCTCAACTGCACCTTCTTATGCGTTTTCGCTCGGTGTTCCTTCTTGTCAGCCGTCACCCTCTTCGGCCCACCGAGCACCGTCTCCGCTCGTCTCTCGGCCATCCGAGCTCAGCTAGGACACACGTCCTCTGCCGCGGACGACGACTTCTACGTGACGCTCACCTACTCTCATCTCCCCCACCTCACTGTGGTCCTAGCCGGAACGGCCCTCTCGGCCACCTCTCGCCAGCTCCGCTTCAAGGTGCGTGGCGACAAGGGCAGCTGGGAGAAGTACGGCACGGACCCCCAGGAGGACCAGCTCAAAGCGGGCCTCCGACCTGTCGACGACGACGGCAAGCTCGTCGAGTCGTACGGCGTCGAGAGCGACCTCTCCTTGCGCGGCATCTTGACCGTGGTGGATGCGAGTAGCAAGCCTCTCGCCTTCGAGTCCAAGCCCGTGGAGACGAAACGAGGCACGTATCTCGTATTCTACGAGAACGTCTTCGACGCCATTCAGAAACGGAAGAGGGACGAGCTGGCAGTAAAGCCTGAGGAGGCGCGTGATGCGATCAGAGTACTCGAGCTGGCAAGGAAGAGCGCCAAGGAAGGGAGGGTGGTGAAGTGGGATGAGAAGTGAAGAAAGGGCGAAAGAGGGACCTTCGTTTACTTTGGTTTGGAGTTATGTTCGTTCATTTGCTTGCACTGCTCCGCGGACTCGCTACGCTTCTCCGGGTTGCAATCAGTCTGGAAGACAAAAATGACGACTCGCGAACGCCCAATTGCGGCGGCTTTTCACCTCTATGAAGTATCACTGAGCCTTGTACGCCAGCTCGACTGGTACCTGCGCCCGACGCCCTTCAAGTCTCGGCTCTTCAAGGACTACAGGTGCCCATACTGTGGCGTGATGCTCAACACACGCACCGCTGCGAAACATGTCTGCAAAAAGCAATAGGTTTAGTGATATGCAAGCGACGAGGGAGCCCCGGGCCCCGTGTCGTTTCGCAGCGGTGCGTGTGTTGAGCATCACGCCACAGTATGGGCACCTGTAGTCCTTGAAGAGCCGAGTCTCTATCTGGGAGGTCGATATATGAATTAATTTGCGCTTGTGCAGTGGACGCGCATACGTGACCCATCTCACCGCCGGCTTGCTTCTCAAACGATGACGAGGGGCTTCAAGTCATTTTGGTTTTCCTCTGGCGCAGCGTAGAGTCGTCTGAACCTCGGCCACGGCCACAAAACGAAGCGCGACCGTTTTCTCATCCCACGGTCTGGGCTCCGGCGCGTGACATCTCGGCAGGCCACTAGTACTCCACAGCGTCGTCTCCACGTTGATCGGCAGCCTTCATCTTCTCGGCGGCCACTTCTTGGCTCTCGTCCACTTCCATGCTCTCCCCCGCCGCTGCCGCCGCACCCTGCTTGTCCGCGGCGCTAGAGAGACTGCCGGTAGGTGGTGTACCATTCATCTCGGCGTCACCGTCATCCTGGGCAAGCGCGCAACGTGGGAAAGGCCATATCGCAATCAGCAGACTGCAATGAACGGCTTATTACGGATCCCCGACACCGCTCACCTTTGCGTCACTCCTCTCCCTGGCCTCCGCAGACGAGTCATTAGGCCCTGGCAGCCGTGCCTTCTCTGCTTCTCTCCTCTTTACGCTCTCTTTCGCCTCCGTCAGCTGATCCTCCAAGTTCCTTCTCTCCGTTTGCCATCTTTCCCTGCTCTTTCGAACCTCCTTCTCCACCCGTTTCTTCTGCTTCTCCAGGGCCTCCTCTTGCTCCTCCGTCAGCTTAAACGGTCGGTAGTACAGCGGAACATGCGCCATCGATGCCGTCGCTGCGGCCGCTTCAGGATTGGCTCGTGCGCGTGCTGGAGGAGGGAGGGAGTAGGGAAGGTATGGAGCGAGAGGAGCAAGCTCGGAGGAGCTGCCCGTCGGTCCGTCATCGACATCCATAGACGACTCCGAGGGAGAGGACAGGCGTGGCACGGAAGGTGAAGAGGTGACCAGGTAGTTGGACAATCGGAGCTTTGCACTATGCCGTGCTCGATACTGAAGGGAGAAAACAACGATGATCAGCTGACTCGGGCATAAGAGGCGGAAAATATTAGCGCCCCAGCAAAGGGGTCTATGACAGCTCACCGTCGCCTCCTTTCTTCGAATTTCCTCCTCCAGCCTCAAAACTGCGTGCTTCTCCATCTTTTCTTCCATCACCAACCGTTCCTTCTCCTCTGCCTCTCTCGCATCCCGCTTGAGCTTCTCCTGCAGCCGCTCTTCGACTTCTTGCCGGCGCTTCATCTAAGAATATATGATGTAAAGGGCAAACGGGAACATATAAAGAGTGTGACAAAGGCATAGCTTGTCAGAAGATGGACACTGCTATAGCTACGGCATCTCAATACAAAAGCATGACGTATTCGGGCGCTCGAGCGTGGGATGTGCACAACTTCGCGATTGCAAATCTCCGCGCCTCCAAGCCGTGAACTCACCTTCTCCCCACCAAACCTCTTAGCACTATCCTCCTTGAAGCTATTCAGCGTGCCCATCAGCACACCCATCATCCTCGACCCTCGAGCCCTGCCCTCCGCTTTGGCGTCTACTCGGCGCCGCTTCGCTCCATTGGCATCGCTTGTCTCCGCGAGAGCAGCTTCGGAGTTTACGGAGGCTTTCGAGATTTTCGTCTCAGCACCTTTTCCCTTTCCGTCGTCGTCCCTGGGCTCATCGGGGCGCTCGGGTTCAGCTGAAAGTGAGCCTTCCGGTGCCCCTGTCGTCGTTGGTTCCGATGAGCCGCCGTGCTCTCGGCCATTGGGCGAGCTGACGCCAGGATGGTGGTTACGGACGTGACAAGAAAGTGGTGGACGGTCAGCTACATCCTGTAACCTTTAGAACAGCGGGCACAATGCGTGGAAGAAGGATCCTCACCTCGCCCCACTTTGAGATGCTGCCTCTGCCATTTCGAGTATCTCCCACCAGCTGTTTCGACGAACAAAGGCGGACCGATTGATGAAAGAGAGCGGAGCTGTCGATCACCACCTTACCCCGTCCGTCGTGGCGGCCGCAGCGCTCGAGCTTCCCACGGCTTTGCGAAGGTTCACCTTCCCGCGTCCACCTACATCTTGACATATACTTCATGCCCTCCCCCCAGCTCGCAATGCCGCCCAACCCCCGACCAGTATCAATTCCCAAATCCATGTCGTCCAAGAGTGGCAGCGGTACAGGCAAGGTCAAGCCGAACGCCAACAAGCCAAAAGGAGAAAGGCGGACGCCAAGGCCGGAAAAGGCGACCCGGTTGTTCACAACGCTCTACTCTCAGATTCAGGCGGGGTACTTCGAAAAGGCTGCGAGGACTTGTGATAAGAGTGAGTCGTGCGCATGGTTTCTCCCGTTTTGCTTTTGGGTTGCCTTGTCTGCGCTCTGGCGATCAGACCAGACACCCTGCTCTAATCGTTCAGGCAGGCTTTAAGGTTGTGTCCTCATTTGTCCTGTCGTCCGCTCCATTCCATGCATCTGCCCTTCATGCACTTCCCACCTGCAGTCCTCGCTCAATCATCAGTAGGCCAGCCTGCAGCGCACCTGGCCCGAGAAGCCAAGTCCTGCCTGCTGATCCACCTGGATCGGTACGCCGACGCGCTTTCCGCTCTCTCTTCCCCCGCTGCCTCCACGGTGTCACCAGGAGGCGAGAACTCGGACGATAGTGCCCCAGCAGCTGCCCCTCAATCCGGCGCGAATCTGCTATCTGCAGACGATGGAGATTCGTTCCCGGAAGCAGATCGAGAAAGAGCATACTGCCTATACAAGCTCCAGCGGGAGGAAGAGGCGCTCAAGCTAGTGAAGGTGATGAAGGAGCGCGATGGGGAGGCCGACAGGGGGTTGCTGCATTTGGAGGCTCAACTGGTGAGTCGAGTAGTATCAGCCCATGTTCTTTCCCTTCTCGTACAGCGATTACGGTGAATGCACCAACACGGGCGTTCTGACATAGTGTCGGTCCCTGTCCTGCTATATATGACGGCAGCTGTATCGGTTGGGGAAGTACGAAGAATGTAGAGATATCTACGAGGTCCTTCTCGACAGTTGTGATCCGGTAAGTCGCAGTGCACCGTCTTGACGGTCTTCTGGCAACGACATCGCCCTATCTGGTGGCGTTCGCTGACGCGTAAGACGCATCCTCGCTTCTTCCGCATCTGCCCCATCGATGATTCGACCAGGACTCTCCTGAATACGCCGACATCTCCAACAACCTGTCGACGGCGGAGGCCTTTCTCGCATTCGTCTCCCGTCCCTCTGCGTCCCTCGTCGCATCGACGACGTCGGTGTCGGTGGACGCTACTGCTCTGGAGGACGCGGGCACTCTCGCTGCTTCTGCTGCGCCGTCGAAGGGAGCGAGGGCTAGGAGCGAGCGATGATGTAGGAGATACCCTAGAGAAAAGCCGACATGGAAGTGCAGGTTTGCCATCGGCAGTTAGGAGTTAAGGAGAGAGAGCACTGGTGAAGAGACTTAAGGAGCGTCAGAGAGAAACAGATCTTTGAAGCGGCCCTCCTGCCACTTACGGATGCAGGACTTGTTGCCGGGACGCAGACGACGGGTTTCTATGCCCTCTGAGTTCGATCCATTACGTGAATTCGGGCCCGTCTGTTCCTCCCCCTTTTCCCAAGAGCATGTTTTGGCTCGTCTCCAGACTTGCATCGTGCTCTGAACAGAGACCATTCTGAACACTGACTGATCTCGAGCTGGGACGGCGTGTTGCCCTCTCCGCTGCGCGGATCGATCGCCGATCGGACAAAGCTCCGACTTTCGTTCGCGCTTTCTGGAGCCGACGCCGGTCCGTTGCACGGCTATCCGAGAATCGTACGGACTGTGCTTCCATAAAATCCGCGACCTGAGCGAGAGGCATCATCGGGGCAGAACGACTACAACGGCAGAACCATTTAAGCCAACCGGAGTCTCCGTGCAGCCCTCACACGCCCTGTAGAAGAGGATCACCTGTCGCGACGACTACCAACACCACCGTGGCGTTTGCTTGAAGCTCGACCGACGACGAGCGCCGATTCTACTCCAGCGCCATTTTCTGCTCAGCGCTCCACCTGGCTTCCCGACTCGCCCGCGCATTCACCATGGCCGCTCAGACGCCGCTGACCTTCAACTACAAGACGACGGCGCAAGGCCTTTTCATCCCTCTCGACGTCTATTTGCCTCGCGACGTCAGCGCGAAGAAGCCGGTCAGACCCGTGGTCTGGCTCCACACTGGGGGCTTCTTGACGGGCACGAGGAAGTTCATCCCGCCGGTGAGTGTGAGGAGGCGATGGTGACCACCGTCGTCGAGAGGTCCGTCGGCTGTGTCGGTGTCGCCCGCTCATCGCCTCTTCATCCTTGTTCGTCATCGTTGTCGTCACCGCCGCCGTGGTCTCAGCACTTCCTCCGCGCGGTAGACGCTCTGCACATCGCCGTCGTAGCCCCGGACTTTCGTCTCTGCCCGCAAGTGGACCTCACGGCGGTGCTCGAGGACGTGCAGGACGCGGTACGCTTCGTCTTTGACGGCTCCCTCCTCCGATCCATCTCGACGGCCAGGCCGGAGATTCTTCTGTCGGACGGTTCCGGTTCGGGCTCTTCTCCGTTGGACACGTCCAAATGGGCTCTGCTCGGGAGCAGCGCTGGTGGCCTGGCTGCTCTTCTCGTCGGCCTGCGATCTCGGCAGATCTCTTGCGGCGCGGGGCAGATCCCCGAGCCGGCGGTCGTGGGAGCCATCTACCCGATCACCGACGTCACTCGCTCTCGGTCCCCCTTTTTCTACCAGGCCGTCAGACCGCTTCCGTACGCCGACCCGGCCGGGTCGGTGATTGCGAAAGCAAAGGTGGAGGCCCATCTGAGGAAGGACGGAGAGGTGAAGACGTCTGCGGCGCGCGACGCCGAGCCGGACCGCGCGCAGCTGTACAACTACGCCCGCCAGGAAGGCATCTACGCCTCCCTCGTCCTCCCTCCCGACGACGACGGCGAGGCCTTTTCTGTCATTGCCGAGGTAGAAGGACGACGAGGGAAAGGAGGCGCGGGCTCGGGTTCGGGCTCGGCGCTGCCTCCCGTATTCCTCGCGTATGGAACAGAGGACAGGCCGGTGCCGTGCGAGCAGAGCGAAAAGCTGGTGCGCGCGCTCGAGGCCGGCGAGCACGAGTACGACGTGTCAGTCGTGCAAGGGGCCGATCACCTCTACGACATGGCGGCAGACGTGGAAGAGCCGAAGCTGTGGGCGTTCGTGAAGAAGCATCTGACGGACTGACTGAAAGCAAGAAGAAAATGTAGCCGACGCAAGCCCAAAGAAAGGACTTTGGCGGACAGAAGTTTGTACCGTTCGTTTATTCGGTAGGATCAGATCGTCTGCGACGAGAGAGGCTGACTAGACGTCGCATCGCGCATCGGTTCTTGTGGACGAGGAGTCGACTTGGAATTGGAATCCAACCCGAACCCCAACCGCGTCCCATGGAGACTCCCATCTCGTGTTCCCGCGAGTCGGCCCGTGAACGACGAGCTCTAAAAAAAACGGACCGACAGCAGAGGGAAAAA